>JAOTRI020126933.1:0-22154 GCA_028564885.2 Zoanthus sanctaehelenae
CCAGGGTCCCCGCTATTATGGACACTAAATGACGGTCCCAAGGTCCCCGCTAATATGGACACTAAATGACGGTCCCAGGGTCCCCGCTAATATGGACACTAAATGACGGTCCCAAGGTCCCCGCAATTATGGACACTAAATGACGGTCCCAAGGTCCCCGCTATAGTGAGAGTTGGCTGTAAATGTTAGATCAATGTGCTCATGTCGTTACCATCACAACTTAATTGGTACTCTGAAGAGTACAAATGATTTGCGCAAAAATTGCACTCGTCTCCACCAATCAAACTCGAGTAATTTTATCAGTCGAGTATATTATAACATGTGTAAAATAGCTCGTAGTTCGAAATCATTCATGATTTCTCATTGTACTATATTGGCCCCGAATGGTCACCACAATGGATCAAATTCACACAATTTTTATGTTACCGTCTTTGCAACTCTTTATTACAAAAATGATAAACACGTTCTCTACACCTAAAACACAATCAACGACTTGTCCTAAAAATTTGTTTATACCTAAATGAAATACCATAACTAATAACTTATCTTTTTAAAGCTAATAAACCATTTGAAGCACAACTGGGTGCTTGAAATACCTTAAACGTAATTTATCTAAAATTTTATATACTTTATACCATCAAAATAAGTTATGTTTGTATCAAATTACAACGCTTTGTTAAAATATTTTGTCTTTGACGGACAATATTTTTTTAAGTGGAAAACACTAAAAGTGCAATAAAATTTGAGTTTTGCATAACATACATTTAAAGAATATTATTATAGAGAATCTCTTTGTTCCTGTTTAAATGACATTCACTCTGAATTAGTTCACGACTGCATGATGCAGAAGACTAGACTACGGCGATATTCCTATCTCGTACTTATTCAGAATTACTGCATTATTATCAACTGAGCAGAAATTTCAGTTACTCTAGATACGAAATTTTACTTTACGAAGTTAGGAAGGTGGACGGTTTTCTTTAATCATGGTTCTCCAAGCCTTGCTGCTAGGAGTAACAACTCACCATTACTAGCTATTACGGCATCAATCACTGATATCTCTATACCGCAACTAAACTGCTTGTCTGATGGTGCCTTCGTTTGAGACAATCCTGGGTCAGGAATGCATGAATATTTTGGGGACTATCCTGATTCCAGATTACTTGGAATTCTCTTCCGCTCATTCTGCACCTTATGTCAGAGTTGCCGCAATAATCCGGAATAGTGACGTCACATACACTTACTTGAAAGACAATAGCAACGTCACCATCAACATGGGTGGAGAGCTCGACAGCCAAGAAAACGCCAAACCAGCTGTACTGCCTACCCCAGAGCTACAGAAATCCGCTGAACCCAAGTGAAACTTCTCGCGCGCATTTATGAATACATAGATTACTTGGAATAACTATTTGTTAGGTGAATCAAAGTTCAGACAATTTAGATTCTTCGTAAACGAATTAAGAATAAAAATCAACGTCAATATTCAACGGTTCGCAATCATCCTGACCATTGTACTTTTTATTTGCGTTGATTTTTATTCTTTTAGTTTATATTAATCCAAAATTGATTCGTATTTCAGAACAAACCCAAACCAACGCACCGTTAAGAACCGTAAGAGAAGTAATGGCCTCCAACCTAAAGCGCGGAGGAATGGTTAGGTTGATATGTCTGGCTAACTCCTCTAACGCGCTTTGCTCAGCGATGTGCGAATCCTGGCATAGGATACTGACGGGCAAACGACTCCACTTCGTTTCGAAGAGCATCAATCTTTCTTGTGATGTCTGGGTTTGAAATAACGCAATCCATAAAATCTTTCATCTTGTCACCTGCAAAAAGTTGCGTTACGGAACGTCAGTACCTTTGTTTACAAATGTTAGCTGCTTAACAATAGAGCATTACAAAGTACCAACGCCACAATAACCTGATTGGGTTGTAATATTCAGAAATAACAAGAAAGAAAAAAGAAGAAAGAATAAGATGAAAAATGCCTCCATTGGTTTGAAATAACGCAATTCATAAAATCTTTTATTTTGTCACCTGCAAAATGTTTCCATACGACAACGTCAGTACTTTTGTTGAAAATGTTTGCTGCATAACAATAGAGCACTAAAGTACCGTGATTTGTCAGCGGTGTGATATGACGTAGATTATGATATTCAGAGCATAAATACGTCAGTTGGCTTTGAAATGTTGACATTGTTTTGGGTAATCCAGGTCTTTCGAAGTTTCTTTCTTTGGTGGATGACATCACATACTAAGCCGCCGGTCTATTCGTTGCAAAACATACTGCGTTGGATTAGTGTCCCGTTCAGGGGGAGTCAAAGCCTCACACCCGCTTAATACTACAGTAACCGGAGATAAGCGCCGACTCCATGGGCCACGAGGCCCGTAAAGGATTTAGCTAGCTCTCCTTTAAATGAGTATTAAAAATGGATAGGTTTCGCACCGTAAAAAAATTGAATTTGTAACTGACGTTTCGGACAAGACTTTTTACGGTGTAAAACTTATCCATTTATAAAACTGTTTCTGAAGAAACACTTAAGGCACGGACACACGGTGCACGGACACACGGTGCACGGACACACGGTGCACGGACACACGGTGCAAGCTCCTCGTTGGCTATTTACCATCTCGTATCCAACGCGCACTCTTGGAATAATTGTTAATTAGTCGAAACGGTTTCAACACAAACAGAAGATTTATTTATTTTGCTCTTTTCTCACAATGTTATGTAGTTATGATTTGGTTATACGGTTAACCTTAGATAAATGAAAAAATAACCCAGGAAAGCATATTCCCAATACACGGCTTCTTAGAAGTCCTTAGACAATCTTGCAAGGGCTAACATACCGTGTGGAACGAAATTTTATGACTGTCAGATATTATAACGTTAGACTAACAACAACGATGGCAATTGTTCGGAACTGTAATTCCACTGCATTTCAAACATTGCGAAATTCTGGCTGGTTTCTAAATGCTGGCACCTTGAGGGCAGACTGATAGTGTTTTAATTAAAACTTTTACTCATTATCCAAATTTTGTTTTTATTGATATAGCTGCACTATGCGAAGTTCAGACAGCACAAGGTTGCAATGGAGTGGCGAGCACTGAATTCACAAAATTTAAAATTTGTGAAATTAGGGTTTTGTTGAACTGACCAGAACAGGGCTAAAATGTATTCTTGCTAAAAAAAAAGAATGGCGGTACAAATTGTGGGCTATAGATATTAGCAAAGTTATGCTCAAATGACTCTATACAAATCCTTATAAAAATGCTTTGGTTCACGTTGGGAACCAAACCATTTCAAAAAGAATTTGTATGGGATCATGTGAGAATAACCGTGGCATCCCTGATGCGTGGTAAAATGCTAAATTTTGACATAGATGCATTTTTCATCTTACTCTTTTCCAACATTATAATTACAAACAATGTTTTTGTGACGTCATATCTTATGTACTCCATTCAACTATACAAAACGAAACGCTCTTGTTACTCGGGCTACCTGTGGTAGGCCGAGTTTAGGTTTCGGTTTGCTATCAGTTTATCTATCTATCTATCAATCTATCTATCGTCGTCGTTGAGTTGCGAAGAGCACGTGATCATTGAATGGACGCGGCATGCAATTTGACGTCAGTGGTCGAATGTACTAGTACTAGCTTGCTTACTTGCTTGGCCTTCATGGTTCGTGTCTTTAATAAGATGAAGAACTGTTATCTTTCTGGGATGCTCATCACACATACAAAGGCACACACGGTTCGCGGTAGACCCACAGTAAAAGATGTCGAGTGTGAGTTTCGAAACGGGTCGTTCCGCGAACTTCAATATCATTGCCAAGAGACTTTTAAAGACATTAAAACAAATGCTAAAGTAATTCATAATAACTCGTATGAAACTCAAATGAACTCAAAGGAAAAACGTATTCAAAAAAACAAGCCAATACTAACTGTTTGATATGCAAACTCTTCACTGAAGTTATGAGAGAAGAAACACTGCCAAACAATATGGACGCCATATTGGAATCTTTCGAGATAACGTTTAATGCATTTACAGTTTCAAGAAGCCCTGGAATTATACCCATCACGAAGATAAGTTTTTTACTTATAATCTTGTTTTTGTTTACATTAGTGATAATATTGCTTAATGGTCCATGGTTCGTTCAACTATCACTAGCTAGCGTGTTTATCGCATGCACGTTGGCTCTAGTCGTAGAACATTTTATCAATTTGCCAACAAAGACTTCAATAAACTCTTTAGAGAATGTTTGTGATACTTTTAAAAAAGCTGTACACTCATCTGTAAATAATAAAAAGTATTTATATTTTTAATGTTCGTCGCACTTTGCTCAGTGAGTAAACGTGTACACAAAAGAGGCACATTTCATGCACACTATGTCAGCTGTCTGACTTCCTATGGCATTTACTGTTATTTAAAACAATTCAATTACTAAAAGGTAGCCCGAGTACATGCCTCTTAAGGCATCTTGTTGCTCAAATATTCGACACCTTTCTACAGTTGGATAGACCGTTCAGCAGGTTAAAGTTGATATTATATGACAATTGCTTCGAACGTTTGATCTTTGTAAGACCAACTACAACACGATAGTAAACACAAACTGACCTACAATGTTTTATTCGAATATTAATTTATATAAGGGAATTATATATAACTCCCATTTCAAGAAGTCCTATATCATACCTTAAAATATCGCATTTAACAACACAAGTCGTTTGTTACCTGTCAAAGATTGGGCCTCAAGCGCAATGTCCACGCCCTTGTGAATCAATTCAACCACAGTCACAAAATCGTTTTCCTTCATATTTCGTGACGTCAAAGCAGGAGCACCTGGGGGTGGAGCAATGATTTGACGTTATAAATTGATAAACAATTCGCCATCTAAATATTCCCTGACCAGTCATGTAGGAATTTTGAGATGGATAACTGAGGGCGGAATAGGCAGAAGACCAGAGGAAACCATAGCCAAATCATGCACGAAAGGAAACGTCTAAACAGGCGTTTACTTTATTGAGCCTTAATTACTAAATAGCTAAATGATCTATGATTGCTACGTTCTCTAAACAATTAGCTTTATTCCACTAACATTCTAATTTCTCGCGATACAGTTCCGTATGACTTTGGCTCCTTTGATAGATTCAGAAACTTAAAGTCAAATGCTTTTTAAAGCTAAAGGTAAAGGTACCAAATCATGGTTGGTATACTTACAGCAACTACAAATAGTGAACATAAATAGGAGGTAATAACGTTTTAAAAAGTCCAACGTGAACTCAAGCCTCTTTATAGGCATCCGTTCTATCAAATATTCAAATCAAGTTAAATCCGAAATAAATTTGCCAGAGGCGCTGGCGCTTATTTCTAGTTTGTGCAGTGTTGAATCAAATGATCCTTTGAATTTCCCTGGAGGTGACAGTTACCCTCGCAAGTAGTTCTGAGCAGACGCTGGTGATTTATAAATTAATCTCGAAAGGATAGAAAGCTGAGTAATCCTTAGTGAAAAACATGGTGACACAATTTTTAATATCTCGGAATAGCTGTGGATTCATGTATTACACAAACTTGGGGTTTACAGACTTGAATAGGATCTTCTGATCCTTCAGAAAACGAAACGTTGCGGTTTAATGGCAGAGATATTACTACTGCAAAAGCCTCTCGTTCTGACGAGACCTAAACAACAGCTCATGGTTGCACAAAATCTCTCAGGTTCAAAGGTGTGTATTGTTACCTGTAATAATCCCCCAACACTCTCACCTTGTACCCTTTACTAGTTACATGGCGATTTCAATTTGAGTCAAACATTGTAAAATAAGTGCTGGAGGTAAGGGATTAGATTAACAACAACTTTGAAAGGCCAAAGCATGCCCAATTTACTTACCAAGTCTGATGCCACTTGGTCTTAAAGCACTAATATCTCTTGGTGTTGTGTTTTTGTTGACTGAAATTGAGGCTAATTCAAGAACGCGCTCAACACGTGCACCATCCACGCCCTGTTTTAGGAATAAAAATATTTAGGCCAAGGATACATAACAGAATATTAGTTCATAAGTTTTGACGAATACAAAATATAGGATTACCATAGGAATAACAATGCAACAATTCTAACTTGAATAATATTATCCTACGGTAAATCTCAACATATAAATTTGTAAGCAAAAATCTTTTCTACCTTTTCAAAGACTAAGAAAAATGCAGTTCTCGTCATAAAGTTGAACAAGGTTATTTCAGTTAATACTAGCACCAATGACGCCCTCCAATTCTATTATTATGAAACTGTAGGCTGTTTTACTTCAATGCTAAGATTATCATATAAAAGTATCTTTCCCTCTATTTCTACTGTTAATCATATTACAGATTCTATTCCTCCAATTCTACGGTTATCATGCACACTACAGGTTCTTTCCATTCATTTCTACTGTTATCATATTACAGTGTCTATCCCTCCAATTCTATTGTTATCAAGTCAGAGCAGCAATTGTTAATGCAGAAATAACAAGCAATCAAAAAACAAATACTTTTACTCACCCGAGGCTTAAGATCAACCAGAACTAAGTGGTTATCAGTGCCTCCTGTATGAAGGAAGAACAAAGATTTGTTTAGCAAGTGTTCACACTGTGAATGAGGAATGAAATTCAATGACTTTCCAATGACCATAATCCATTTTCCATGAAACAGAAATATTGAGAAATTAGAGAATCCACTCCAACACAACAGCCTACTCGCACTATAATCCAATTGTGAATGACACCTTCTAAACAAGGCGAGAGAGTTATAGAGTAACGTGTTCAGTGTAGAGCCGAAAACTCATCATTTTATACTTCATGTACATATAAACAGAGCACAATGCAACTTGCATCGTTTTTTTGGCGCTCAACTAGAACAAAATTAAATTCACTATCAACCACAGCTCAAGAAAAAATAAAATTCCATAATTTTTCCATGACCTTGGCCATTTTACCAAAATTCACGACTTTTCCTGCTCTGGGTAAGGAATTTTCAAATTCCAGGACTTTGTCGGAAAATAGGTACTTTACTTTAAGTAAGTACGAACATTGTTTTAATTAGTTGTGAAAGTGACAGTTTGTGAAGACAGAATTAATAGTAACACGTAATTGGAGGTGTGCCTTGTAACTTAAAACCTAATGTAAGGAAAGCTTCTTTTAGTCCGTAAGAAAATCTTGTATACTTTGCTTGATCTGTGAGAGTGAAATTAAAGTGATTTTATATCTAAACTATTTGTGAAGTGTTGGGCTTAACTACACAATATTCAACATAGTGGCACCTCCGACGGAACGAGATTTACAATAGAAGTGAAAATAAAAGAGTTAGAAGTAAAACTCAAGATTCTATGTGTTACTCTCAGCAAAGCCGACAAAGCAATGACCGAAGAAAAAAGTGAAACGCTAAAGAGACTCGAAGGATCAACTAGTTTGAAGACGAAGCCGTATTTGATTTAAAAGAAAAAATTGAAGAGCTAAAACTCATCAGTGGAGCAGATGAGGAACATGTTAGCAAGTGGTCTGACGATGTGGAAAAAGTACTCGCTAATGCTGACGCAAAGAACATGGAATTTCGGCAACAACTAAAATTAGCAGCTGTGGTAGAAAAGAAAAGTGAACAAGCTGACGATTTCGCCCAAGTCAAGCAACAAGAGATTGCAAGCAAGAAACTACTCGACTTTGAAAAGGTTAAGTTTGAGCAAATGGTTGCTCTCAAAGAAGCCAAGAGCAAAAACATTAGTTGCAATATGAGAAAGAGCTTCTTGAACAAAACCTCAAATATCAGAGTATGTCGAAATCTACTAACCAAAAACAAAAATCGAAACCTGGAGCCACAACGAAGCTGAAAAAGTTATTAGTTACAGAGTCTAGTGGAAATACAGCCGACTGGCTTCCACTCTGGAACACTTTTATGGCTGAAATAGGGGAGTTGGACTCACAAAGGCTAGTGTGAGAGAAAATTATTAGGTTCCAAAACTCCGTAGGGCAACTAAGAAAATGTGAGAAGCTGCTATGGCTGCCGTCGTTACCAGGCCAAGCCCATAGATGCACCACCAGCGGGGAATCTGCCAAAAGGTCGCACTCGAGCCTTTCAGGTTGTGGGGGTAGATGTGGCAGGACCCATCAAATATTGCATAAGAAAGAAAGTTGAAGATAAGGCATACATTGTACTATTTGCACGCAGCCTTATTCGGGCACTAAATCTTGAGCTTATCCCAAGTCTGGAGATGTGAGAATTCCTACCAACTCTTAAGTGACTAATTGCTAGAAAAAGGTCGCCCCAAGAAGATATACTCTGACAACGGTAGTACATTTGTCAATGCCTCTAAGTGGTTGAATACCATAATGCGAGACAAACGAATTTACCATTATCTGTCTGGAAACCAAATACCTGGCAGTTTAACCTCAGACGCGCACCATGGTGGGGTGGAAAATTTGAACGGATGGTGGGATTAGTTAAACGAGCTCTTTACAAGTCGATTGGAAATGGTTGCCTCCGTTATCAGGAGCTAGGAGAAGTCTTACTTGATTTAGAGGTCTCTCTAAACAGTAGACCCCTCTCTTATCTTGAAGATGACATTCAGCTACCCACACTAACCCCAATTCGAGGGGTTAACAACTATACCAGAAGAACCCAACTATCTGGCTGACCGTGATCTGCAAAAACGAGCCAAGTATTTACTAAAATACAAGGAAGTGTTATGGTACCGATGGACACGTGAGTACTTACGAGCCCTCAGAGAGCGACACAACTTAAAACACGATGGTCAACCACTTTTTCTTAAAGTAGGTGATGTTGTTATTGTGAAGTCCAACGAACGAAACAGAGGGAAATAGCATCTGCGGAATGTTAAGCAACTCAATCCAGGTAGAGACGGTGTCGTTAGAGCTGTCAAGTTTCGTTCATGAAAAGATCACCTAGCCAGTTAAACACCTCTATTCCCTTGAGTTGTCAGCGACAGGGAAATGTCGAAACCCGACAATTAGACCATCTCGTGATGTAAAAATTGCAGCTAATGTGCGTATTCATAGCTGAATTTGAACAATGAACTTGGAAATAAACATTCACAATCAACATGGACTGATCTAATGGAAAGAACTCTTATCTTGTTTTGTTATGCTATGATTATAATATCTTTTTCTTTTTGTGTAGTTTAACATATATCTCTCAAGAAAGAGATATGGGGGGAGACTGTCAGGAAATATGTATTTTGCTTTAATTTAGTACAAACATTGCTTTAATTAGTTGTAAAAGTGACAGTTTATGAATTAATAGTAACGCATATCACGCGGGAGGCGTAATTGGGGGTGTGTCTTGTAACTTAAAACCTTATGTAAGAAAAGCTTCGTTTAGTCTTTGAGAAAATTTTCTATATTGTGCTTGATCTGTGAGAACGGAATTAAAAGGATCTTATATTTTTAAAAAGTATCCGTGAAGTGGTGGGCTTAACTACACAATTCCCAACCACTTTACATGACCGTGTGAACTCGTTAATCCGTAAGATTATCGCCATACAGTTAACATTTGATCGGGAAGAGAGACGTGATATATAATGTAGAATCACAGGCTAAGAATCGCTATACAAAACTAATTGCGATTCTGAGCCGATGATTCCACATTATAACTTATATTGCAGGCGTTGGGAGAAAATATATTTCTCACATTGGCTTCATGGCTGCGGCACTCCGCCATCATCATTATTGTCATCATCACATCAATATTATCGTCACCATCATCATCATCATCATAATTATGAACATTTTCGTCGTTATCATCATTATCAACAACATGTCAATCATCGTCAACAAGCATTACTGGCGAGGATCTAAGTTGGATTCGATCTTTTAATTTAAATTCTAACTTGACAACACAAGAAAAAAATTTTACTGAAGACACAATGAAGCCCAAAATCTATTTTAGGTTTAACAATTGTCCATGTGCCATAATACTCTTTATTTGACCAGCCGAAATTTTGGTTGGACAAACAAAGAATATTTATTTCTAGAATTTTTGATATTGGCCAATAATAATAATGTTAAAGGAACATGGTGTATTAAAGGCGTGTTAACACACTGTCTGCTGTAACAAACCTGATACAATATCATAACCCAGTTTCTGGAGCGTTTTAGCCATTGTCTTGGCATTCCTCATAGTCTGTAACTGGTACTCCTTGAATTCTGGCGTCATAGACTGTCAAAACAGGCTTAAAATATGAGAATCTTTTTCCAAACAGATAAACAATAAACCTTTTGTGGCTGGAGGTTAACGTGACCACAGCTACTTTTTATGACAAAAGGATATCCAGAAATGGAAAGAGCAGGTTGACATTAGTAAAATGTCAAAGTTTCAGCTATTGACTTTGATTATGTAAAATATGGCAAACAACAGAAAATAGAATACTTTCAAGGGTTTGTTCGACTGGAGAGTAAGGCCTGCTTTCCAGTACCACTTTTAGATACATCCCCTTAGAAAGATATTGATTTTACCATTGCTATAAATCCTGAAGTCCTAAACGTTGAGAATTAAAACTATGCCTTCTAGCTAATGCTAACCAGCTCTATCCACTTCTGTACATCATTTTGTCGTAACTAATCAATTTAAGGTGTGGTCATGTGACCTCTTACGCCAAAAGATCTCTTAGCTGACTAAAAGCAACCAATTGTGGCAATAGTCACTTTATATTAGGCTTTGTCTACCTTTTTATAACTATTAACATTATTGATCCACCTCTTAAGGCAAACAAAATTAATGGTTGTTTTCAAGGGTTTGATTAACTTTCAACATCCTTTGTTTAACTAAATCGAGAGCAAGCCACAGCGTTCTTTGTTTAAGCATCATTTGAGGTAAACAACTTGTTGTTGTCTCTATGGAACCTTTAGAAATCTTATTTAAACATTGTTTAAACTTGCATTCTTCACCTGTTTAAGCGCTACGCCGACTCCAGCGATGGCGTGATTATGAGGTCCTCCTTGTAATGATGGAAACACGGCAAAGTCGATCTTACTTTGGAAATCGTACATAATATCTGAAAGACGCAAGCGTATTAACTTGAAAATATTGTTTTAGCTTTGTAAACATCTAAGATGGATGCAATTTGACCTCAATTTGAAACAACAAATATAACTGATCTGTTTTTCTATTTTTGCGTCAACTATACTAAACAAAAGCTCAATAAACGATTTTATCCAAAGTTTAAAAATATTTGCCTTTGTTATACACCAAGACTACAAAACGAGCACTATGATTGGTCGCTTCTAGGTCACGTGCCCCCGATCACATTCAAATGCATACTGGCCGGGATACATTCGCACAGTTATTGCTTACTGTTGTCTTTGTTTGTTGGTTTTGCTATATGATTATTTAAAAGAAAGTTTTATTACATAACAAAGCAATTAACATATGGTCTCTCAAGAAACTATATTTCCTGAGCCAGGTGGTTAAAAGATGAGTTCAATTTAACCCTGAACTAACCACAATGTGCAACAGCAATTGCTTCTCCAAGGAAAAGATTATGGTTGTTATGAAGTATTTGTTCAGTATTCCTAGGCAAAAACTTGCTAACCCCAATTTTATAGGTTAATTCTGATACTCCTGATTTCTGACCTCAGGAAGCAGACGATCCTCTTTAAGAGCATCTGGGAAAACATCTTGTTAATATATAAGAGTTTTTCATAAGTAGCCCGGGACCCGGGTACCAGTATCTGTTTACTTTGATCAACGTACCCGGGTACTGAAGGTGAAAGAATGCTTTTACAGTGATCAAAAATATAAGCGGACAACCAAACTTATTTTAATTGAATTTATTATGAAAACATAATCTCCAAAGATACTAAAAGATACTGCAACAACCTGTAAATAATTTTTAGAAATTTCGTGAGAAAGCATACGCACCATATATAACCCCCTAAAGTACATAGATTCAGTAGACCCCAATGCTAACAAACAAGTGACTGCCTACCCTAGTTAACCCTTTCAATACCAGTTGTATTGCTAAGTTCTCCCAACTTCTTCCCATACTTTCCATTGAACAAGTTTGAGAGAATTTTGCTTTTAATCTTCTTTAGTTTGCTTTGTTTGATCAATTTGCAATTTTTCATTGCCAATTGTTTTATTTTGTACATGTTATGTATGGAGAAGTTGGGTGTTGATAACTGATTGGGACTGAAAGGGTTAAGGTATCTTTGTACTTCAAAAGTTAACGAAACCCCTGTATAGTTAATATACATATCTAAAAACAACTCTCCTCAAAGGGACTTGTCAGTGTCACGTTGAGAACAAAACTACGGGAATAAAAAACTAAATGTTGATCACAGGACAATACATTAAGAGTATAATATCAAGAAAGTTCAAATGTATTTTTTGGAAGATAGTTTTCCAGAAAGAGAGTATCAAACGGTTTGAAATGTTACCTTTTCCGGTTTTCTTGTTTTTTCCCTTCACACCAATACGATAGAAAATCATCCCTGCCCTGCAAATTATGCGAATAATTTCAATTCTTGATAATTCCACAATTCAACTCCATAAAAAGTGTAAAGCTCCGTTCAAACTTCAACTAAACATTAATAATTTTAACTTATAACAAAAGTTTGTGATGTCCATAATTTAAATTTACCAATTACAGGCATCACGTTTTAAAGGTACTGACCAATGGACAAATTGAAAATTATAGTTAGCCAGTTGCTAAATCTTAAAGTGACCAAACGTTGCAGCTGTTATTTCCAATATTTGTAATGAAAAGCTCATGAAAGAGCACTAATCAATCGCAATTTAACTAGCACCAGAAACCGCTGCTCATTTTACTAAGCTAGCAAGGGTGGAAAGTTGATCAAACGTGGAAGCAACAGAAGGTTGCACAATGTTCAAAGCTCAGGAAAGTTGGAATTTGAACATCGGATCTTATGAAAAAGAAAGGACCGAAGTAGAAATGATTACGCAAAACACGCAGAATATAAATTATGCTAAACAGACCTTGTTCCACGAAGACTCTTGTGAGTAGTAGTAGACACCACGTGACAGTGTTCAAATGGACTCGGTATAACCTGCAGGCATAATATGATGATATAAAGTCGATATCAAATAATATTGTATATGGTTGCAACCTATATAGCCCAGTTGGAGAGTCACCATTAAGGGTAGGCTCACTCTCAGGGTTTCAAATCATTTTAGGAGTAAATGGTGCTTTTGTTCTAACATCGAATGACACTTTTGCACCCTCTATATAATAAGGCCATTATACCGTACAACGTAAAGAAACTACACAACTCTATCTTAAAAAGCAAGGACTTAAAAGTCAATCCTGTTTGGATTGTCAGTTTTACTGAGAGCATTTTTAGAATTTAAATATTAGGCGGATGATCACGAAAGCTCTACCATTTCGCACAAACTTTTATAAAGTGTTTGAGCATATCCGACGAAAAATACAGTGTAAATGTCTGAAACACTATTATTATTATTATTATTATTATTATTATTATTATTATTATTACTAATATTAATCACATTATTGATGTTATTACTATGATTATTATTAACTAGCGAATATACTATAAACAATAAAGAAGATAAATCTGTATCAGCATGATTTGATTCCTTTAAAAACTAGATTTGAAACAATAGTTACTCCGAAACAAAAGATAACGACACCAAAAGAAAAAAGTGGATGAAAGTAATGTGGTTTAAATGATCAAAGTAATTTTTTCTTTGAATCTTTTGTGTCGAGAAGAAATTTCTAAAGATCAGTTGTCTTGTTTGCAAGATACGACTTTACTAGAATATGACTCTATTAAACGAGTGTACCTGTGCAGCAACTAATCCACTGATGTGGGCCATGTCACCCATTAACACAGCATTATGTCTGTCTGCAATCTGCAAGAAACGTGTATAGTAAATGAACACGTCCACTGTACTATACATTTTAGAGAGAGCTCTCTCATCAAATGAAATGAAACATCAAGATGCACACATGGATTAAATCCAAGAGAACTGTGAATAACTTGTAAATTCATTACATTTTAATAGGAAGGACAAAACTAATTATTTCTTGTTTCTTTCAAGATGAAAAAAATGTAATTACAATTATTATAATAACAATAATAATTAAAAAATAATAGAAATAATTATAACAAAATAGCTATAATGGTTATGGAAGCTACAAATTGCTTCCGAGGTTTGGAGCCCAAGTAGCCTACTGATTTTTCTGATTCTCCATATACTGAAGACATTAATTTCATTATTCTAGGATAGAAATGAATACGGAGGCGAAAAGGCCTTTCATGCAAGTTTAATCTATGTAATTTATTGGCTATTGATAAAGGGTGGTGAACTTGCTCCTAATATCGATCATCATGAACAAATCCGTGCAACCCTTTCAGTCCCAGTTGAATTAACAAGTTCTCTTAACTCGAGATCATACTTTTCATTGAACAAGTTTGAGAGAATTTCACTCTTAATCTACAGTATATTGCTTGGCTTTCAAGATCAATTCTCATTTTCTCAATACCAAATATCCTATTTTGTATTTGAATTGTAAGGAGAAGTTGAGCGTTGATAACTGAGTGAAAGGGTTAATAGTAGTCCAAGTCAGGGATCTGTACCAAGGTCTTCTGCATTCAAATCCCCAAAAGATAAAAACATGAGCCTCCACAAGTGAAGAGGAGCACGATTTACTAGAAAGAATGATTGCTTCATTGCCAAATTCAAATACTCCTACTTCAAAATATAACTGTCAATGAAATACCTCCTCTTGAAGAACCTATATAACAGCGCTGATTATATTACCGAATGTTTATTGTGTTGTAATCACAACCGGCACATTGGCTTTGTAACTTATTTAAAAATTGCCCAAAACCTGTATCAATCGCTATTATAGCACATACTGTAAACAAATGGAAAGGAAAAGTAATTAACTTGTAAAAAGACTGAATATTAAAACAAAACGAAAATAATTTGTTCCGTGGCCGACAGAAAACGGTTTCTTGCCTGTGGTTTTTGTGGTTTGAGGATCTTACATGTGATTGGTTACAACACAATAAACATTGCAGACATATTTTAGATGTTTAAGGTAATATAATCAGCGCTGTGATAGGGAATTAAAGAAATAGGAGCAAAGACGAAAGAATTTGTGAAAACTAATATTTCTTGTTTCGATTTTATAATGTTAGACCTTCGATGTTTCCCTTTCTATTTTGCACAAGAAATTCGAACAGGAAAATATAAATAATGTAGACATCATTGCAAAGTCAAGAGAGATAATACAACTTTCGACCTTTTTGTGCCACTTCACTAAGATTTCTTTTTTCAAAATTAATGTATTAAACAGAATATTACATTTGGTGCTTGATATACCTGCCTCATCCGAGTGTAATCAATCAGTCGTGAGTATGCACTGGTGCCCGCAATAATCAGTCTGGGTCTAAAGAGGGCAGCAGTTTCCTCCAACTTATCATAGTCTATCAAACCTGTCTTGACCTGTTGCACAAAACAGTGAGAAGCTCAAAATTTAGAAAAAGTTAGCGGCTGTAATATTTAAGTATGTTTAAGAATTTAAGGGGATCAAGACGAGTTTTTTCAAAGAATTACAGGCATTAAAAAGATCCAAAAATAGTAAACGGATTACCACGAAAGCACAGGAATACGACAGAACTTTGTTCTCTACAGTCTAACAGATCGGTCAAAAGTACTTTTTGGGTACTTTTACAATCCATATATAAATATTTTTATATTTACTAAAGAAAAAGATATCCATACTCGCCAGCTCTGATTGGCTCCCACAAAACACGACAAAATCAATTGACTTTGTAGCGGAAGTCAAAATGGAGTTGCACTTCCCGTGTTTAACCATTTTAGAATACAAACAGGGCATAAAAATGTTCGGTTTTAAGGTTTTAATGCATGGTGTGAACAAAATATTTTTCTTTCAGAAAATGCTAAGTATTCACTACAGTCGAACCTGGATTATCCGGATTTCTCGATTATCCGGACTAGCTTTTCTGGTCCCATTTTTTTCATGAATGTTAACTAGTCACATTCATTATCCGTAGAAAAGCTATCTTACGCCGAACTAAGTAATAAAATTCCACTCAGAACTGGAATTTAGAGCAAGTTTATTGCTCGAATGACCTTTAACGTGTCTAGCACGCACCGTAACTAACGCAGTGCATTTCACTGAGAGTTCATTGGCTCAGAGTTGTTTTGTTGCTAAGTGAAATTTCACACTCCGCTTCCCCGATACGCAGTCGATAATTCTACGATTGGAAAAAGGAGAAAAAGGAACGAACTTATCCAGTGAATATGGCGTCAGTAAACAGCAGCTTTCGGACATCCGTAAAAACAAAGACGAGATTGTGAAGATTGCCGATAACTTGGAAAGCGATTATGGACCAAAACGAAAATCACTGAAAGTTGCACATGATGAACAGCTGGATGAAGCCCTATACACATGGTTCATACAGCAAAGAACAGCTGGCACACCAATTTCTGGTCCCCTTCGGCAAGAAAAAGCAAAGCACTTTCACAGTTAATTACATGTGGAGAATGCAAACGGCGAAACCTTCAAAGCTTCGACAGGATGGCTAGAGAAATTTAAGAATCGCCACCGTATTAGAAACCTTAGCATCCAAGGAGAAAAAGTTTCTGCAGGAGTAGAAACTGTTGAGCCATTTTTGCAGAGGTTACGTAAAGTAATCGATCGGAAAATTTGCGAAGCAACGATGTTTTAAGAATGTAAACATAAACGCGCTTCCAGTCATTTACAAGTCATAAAGTAACGCTTGGATGAACTCTGAAATTTTTGCTGAGTGGTTCAAGAAAGATTTTAAACCAGCTGTTAAACACCACCAACACGCACAAAACATTCGTTCGCCTAAAGCTTTGTTACTGTTGGACAATTGCTCTGCCCATCGCGAAGAGCTGAAGAGCAGTGATTGCTTCATCACTTGCATTTTTTTCCCTCCGAACACAACTTCGATGATTCAGCATCGGTATCGATCCACTACTACTATAATTGTATTCTAAATGACTTTGAACTTTGTTATGCATAACTGTTTTGGTTCTTTTTCGAGCTTAGCTGTAATACTTCCAGTTTAGATACTGTTGACATCTATGAAAAAAGAAGGAACTTCTGTCTTATTCCTCTTTTACGCACAAGCCTGCCTACCATCAATCATTTCAAGGAACGAGATCGTGTTGAAGGGCAGAACTTTCAACTACCCGGTTCTCCACCAATTGTAACGGGGAATTAATTTAAACAACTTTTAAGTCTTTTCTTTTCCTTATCGGTTTTGTTGGTCCCTGTCCTGGCCTCGGCAAAGCCGTGGTGGCTAAATTTTTAGTTGGCCAGTACAGAGGATCAACTTACTTCATCAAAACGGTAGCACAAAGAGGCAGAATGGATGGACGCGTTATACTAGATCAATTGCAACACATTAACCAAAACAAAAAGGGTAACAAAAGATTGAAAAAAGAATTGACTTGCTAACTAACAACATTATTATATCAAGCCTTATAAGACTCTGGCGTCAGTGTTCCAAAAACCCAAGTACAGGCCGCCCAAGGAAAGGGTTCCAGATATTATATACAAAGTTAAGTGCCAGGATTGCAATTTTGCTTACGTCGGAGAAAGTAAACGGAGCTGGCACTCGCGCTCTGCAGAACACATTCCAGCACTAGCGGCCAGAAAAGAATCTATAATACGATATGACATCATGCCATGACCACCACTTACGATGCACACCCACGTTATGCACAGATTTTAGAAACCAATGAAAATAGTTTAACTAGAAGATTGTTTTTAGAATCTTTTTACTCTCCAAACTGTATCTGCCTTTAGTTATAAGGAACTTTAAAAAACACTAGCAATAATACCCCTTTTTTGCTATTTTATTCTCTACAATTTTTCGCATTTAGCCAAGCACGACCGCTTCTATTGTTTACAGTGGAACCACGGTATAAGGAAGTGCCAAGCGACCGCAAGAATTACTTCGTTATATCGGGGTTTCATTATAAACGGAACCCCGATATAACGGATATACCAAAATAATACCAAAAAATTCATTATATTGGGGTTTTAACAAAAGTCGTAGCAAAGAACAATGTGTGAAAACAATTATTTAACAAAACAAACTATGAGCGTATCACAATAACTGCGTTTGTTAGTCATCTTCAGTTCTTAAATTAAAAGAACTCGCTTATTTTCGACTGTCTTTGTTCTGCCACATGCATTCTTAAAAATTCGTCTTCCATTGCACCAAAACACTGCAGAAAGTGTTGTTGTTCTTCCTATCCGTTAACAAAAAGTCCGGTAGCGCTCGCACATTCTCAAAACCCAAAGGAAAAGTGTTCCTAGCCGTTAACAAAAAGTCCGGTAGCGCTTGCACATTCTCAAAACCCAAAGGGAAAGTGTTCCTAGCCGTTAACAAAAAGTCCGGTAGTGCTCGCAAATTCTCAAAACCCAAAGGAAAAGTGTTCCTAGCCGTTAACAAAAAGTCCGGTAATGCTCGCACATTCTCAAAACCCAAAGGGAAAGTGTTCCTATCCGTTAACAAAAAGTCCGGTAGCGCTTGCACATTCTCAAAACCCAAGGAAGTTCCTGAAATTATTGGACACGTGCCATTGACGCTCTCCCGTGTTTTTCATTTAAGAAATAAAACATTTTTTCTGTGCCTTCATAGCGCTATAAAAACCGAGGGGCACGTTTGGGAGAATTCGAGAGCTGATCAGTGAAGCACGAGACGCAGTCGAGTAGGGATTGTTTAGCCTTTATGATGATTTTTTTTTTCCTGCTGTGGTATGTTGGTTATTGTCGATGCGAATTCAAGCGCTTTTTCTAGTAGGTCTTCTGTGATGGATGGATAGAATTCTACTACATCAAAGCAGATGAATGAGTGAGATGGCTTGTTGGGGATGTTATTGAACCATTCAATGACAGATGTGGTATTTTTCCATTGGTTTACACCCGTAGCTCTCACTACCCCTGCGTTGACTCTATGTTGGATCTTTTGGCTGATAAGGCCAATTTCTGATTTCGTTGGGTTGATCAGTCTACATGAAGGTTCGTTGGCGAAGTTGGGTTTATGGTCTTTTAATGTGACGAAAGATTCCTTTTCTGCTAATGCGTCGGTTCTGTCGCCTAGGTCGAGACTTTCTGCGATGTTTTTTTCAATGGATATTATTTCAGGCTTCTTGATTGCTGGTGCTTTCTTATAGGATTTTGTGATAGATTTTTCTAGGAGATGGTTGTATAGCTCAGTGTTCACGCGGTAGAAGTTTGATGTTTTGTCAGCTGCGATCCACAGATTGTCGACAAGTGTTTCAACAAAGACCATCCATTAAGAAAATTTTTTAACAAAAATACACTCAAGATCAGCTACAGCTGTATGCCTAGTATTAAATCTATCATAAATTCTCGCAACAAGTCCGTACTGAATAAAGAAACCCGATTACAAGAAACAAATTTAGCAAAAACATGTAACTGTTGGAAAAAGAACTCATGCCCACTCTCCGGCAACTGCCTAGTGAGAAACGCCATATACTAAGTAACAGTCTGAAGAGATGACACCAACGGTACAGAAACTTATATTGGCCTTATCGAAAACACATTTAAAGTCCGCTACAACAACCACACTGGCTCATTCCGCAACGCGAACAAGAAACACGCTACGGAACTCAGCAAATACATAATTTGGCATCTAAAGGACCTTAATGTAAGTTATTCTATAGACTGGAAAATCATAAAACAATGCAAACCATATTCAAGTACTACAAAAAGATGCAACAGCAGAAATGAACTAGTATCGTCATGCCGGCATCGCAAACGCAACGTTCCCATCTGTTACTGACGTCATTTATTCACTTATTTTTTTCTCTCCAGTAATTTCTATTACGCTATTGTTCGATCTTGAAGCTATTGTTATATTGTACATTTATGCTAATACCGTTTTTTATTGAACGCCGTTTCTAAATACAAATCAGTCGTGATAAATGGATAAAAACGTTTTGATCGACAAATTTGTTTCGTGATTTTAACCAATCGTCAGGATCTTATAAATTGTGACTTTGTGCAGTATATATATAGTGTTTTACATGCTTCTTAACTAAAATTTGTTGTTATGGCAACAGCTACTAACTAATTCAGACCTTTGGTTTAGGGTTGCTAACTGTGGGAGGCAAATGATAAAGTATTTCTTTAGTATGCAAAGTTTAAATCGTTTCGTGCTGCTAGAGTATGCGCGTGATTTTGCTAGTATTTTCCACAAGATGTTATATACTATTTAATTGTCCTTTAGCTGCCACACGTATTTGCTAAGCTCCTTTTGAGAGCTAATGGGTTTATATTTTTAGTTTATATATATACATATTATATATTTTTAAATGTCTTCCACTGATCGCCCAAGTTATATGAGTAACGTAACCTAAACAAAGTTTTTAAAGCTTCTTCAATGCTTCACTAACGATAAAAATTACAACAATATTAAATTATATAAATTACGTCGTTCAATACAAAAGCAGTAACAACTATTCACTTACATTTAACCGGTACGGCATAGACTCAAAGTAAATTGAGGTCGCAGATACTCTCTTGACATCCGTCATGAAGCCATGTGTCAAACTAAAATGGAAATAAAACAGCCCATGCAGTTTTTTTTTTCACAAGGTTATGGAAAAAATCCCGCAAAGTTATGTAATAGTTCTCCTTCACTTTTATCAGTGTGGGTGTGTTTAGGTTATATATTCTCTTAATTCTTTTTTACTCTTACTAATGAACAATAACCTAAATATACTTACTGCCCACCGTGTGGAAGATCAAGACCCATGATTCGATCGTGGGGCTTTAGCAAACCTGTGTATATGGCAAAATTTGCTGGCGACCCTGAGAAATGAGATTATTGAAAACATTATGGAACACAGTGCATCATTCATCATAAAAAATGTATACTACTAGTTAGTACGAAAAAATCGAACCCAGTAATGGAGACTCCCGGGGTAGGTTTTCTATTAGATTTTGAGTATGGGTGTGCTGCCCTAAACTCAAAACCCTGTCCCTACCCTAGACCTATGAATGCTAAAATTCATACCCTACCCCAGACCGTAGGTCAAAAAATAATCCTACCCCAGAGTAAACATGCGTTAAAAGCTGCCTAACAGTACCATTTTTGACATAATAATTTTGCTTGAAAATTTTGATATATATATATAACTAGCAGTAATCATAGATTAGTTGTGTGCGTTCGATAGCTTAAAGGTTGGATAGGATGGCAATTTTTCTAGCACTGTGGTGGAGGGATTAAACTTAGTCCTGTGTAAAAACAGTTAACACAAACAAGAAGTTAAATAATAAACTGTTCGGTAATTTCATGGGAAGCGTACATGCCGTATTGGCTGAAAAGACCCACACCCTCTCGGAGAAATCCAAAATGGCGTCGATTTGGATCAACCCACAAAATTAAGATTTTTTCCGGCTGCGCAAGATTATGATGAATAATTTACTTCAACCCACGAAATACGCTAAAGTTCCGAAGTCTTGACCTTTAAAAAATTTTATTTGTAAAATTACTAATTTTGTTGAAGCCAGAAAGATCAAGATGCTGAATGCCTCCATGCCAAAATTTAGCATTTGTCACCCATCAGTGATGAGATATTACCACAGTTATGCTCCAATGACTCCATACAAGTCCTCATGAAATTACCTTGATTCATAACTTTATGGACCAAGACATGTTTAGAAGGACTTATATGGAGTCATTGTAGCATATCTGTGAAAGTAGCTCGCAGACAATTTTCACCAACATTCTGGTTTTTTTCTAGGATACATTCTTAGTCTTGATGTCTCAGATGATTTTGACAAATCGCACAAGTTCCCAAATTTTAATTTTTTTGCGACATTACACTTCGCCACTCTATTGCACATTATCTTACTTTCATGATTTCGTTTGTTTTGTGTTTTTTGAATATCAGAATTTATCACACTTAAGTTATTACAACCGCTGATCGTGTGTACCGAAATGCTTGTGACATCCTTGGACTTGCAATTGGATTCAACCGTTGTTTGTATGTATTACACCAGTCATGTTTGGTACTAGTGAATCCGTAGCCATTACACTGTCATCTATATCTATATAGAGAGAGATGATTCAACCGTTGTTTGTATG
>JAOTRI020126934.1:0-11704 GCA_028564885.2 Zoanthus sanctaehelenae
GTCAGGGTTGGGTTGGGTTGGGCTTATTCTTATTAAAAAACATTTTGCAATTTCAGCTATAACTTATCGACTCATTTAACAATCTCGTGATTCGAGTACCGCGCGCAAGAAGTGTGGCTGTATGACAATATCAGTTTTACTTCTGGTAATAATTCCATGCCAACAGTACGCAAATCATTACAATTATCAGACAGTTCCTGGAAAACTTGGAAATGTTTTTAGTTTTGCTTTTTTGGATTTTTGAAAATTTCCTTAAAATCTTCCCAAATTCGAAACCGCTCTACTTCACATCAACCACTATATAGGAATGCAGAAAATTGCAAGATTATATAATAAGAGGCATATCAACTATAAACGTCCATTACATCACGTGCACGTGAATACGTTTCACTGGGTTGACACTCGTTTTAATACACACCTCAAAAGAGCCTAATTTATATTCAAACTACGTGATAATGTAATATGAAATGAAATTTATTTATGATAAAAAAAATAATCTTTTAATGTTTTTTTGATGCCCAATCCTGTTCTGGGACAGTTTGAGACATAAATTAGACGTGCAGTCTATTTTCTAGTTGCCAACTTGTCTCTTCTGTCTTTGTGTCGGTAATTGCAATTCTCATCGCTTGGACGCTGTCTTCAAATTAGTAGACGTCCGGCAGTCCATATTTTTCTCTTATTTCCTTAAAACTTATCTATATTCAATTGAAAATGTTTAAAGTTTATTTAGATGCCCGAAGCACTTCCACACGAGCTAAAATTTCTAATATTAAGTTTTTGTTTTACATTGGCCGTAAAACGTGAATCATCCAACAGCGACACCTGGAAAAACGTTTTTTAATACTTATTTAAATACTTTTAAAAGTGCTTCAGGCAAGCCAACGTAAAACATAAAATTCAAAATTTTGATTCGTTTTGAGATATTTTCAATTGAGTATGAGTGAGGTTTAAGAAAATATATTTAGGAAAAAATAAATGCCGTTCGTTTGGTAATTTGAAGATCGTGTCTGGCAAAAATGTTTTGAAATGTCAATTTATAAAATTCAAAATCTGGCTCATGTGGAAACACTTGAGGCATCTAAACAAACTATAAGCATTTTGAGCTGAATATGGGTAGGTTTTAAGGAGAAATACTTGAAAACTGAATATGGACTGCCGGACGTCTAGTAACTTGAAAACCACGTCCGGCTGCCGGACGTCTAGTAACTTGAAGACCACGTCCGGCTGCCGGACGTCTAGTCACTTGGTTCACTTGTACAGTTAGATCTCACCAAGTCCAGTGTACAACGATAAACTGAAACTTTGTAACTGCTTTCTACAAGTTTTATAGCATTATGATACATTCAGTCTGATTTCAAAGTTTTGAAAATTCAAGGCCACCACAATATTCTACTACAAATAAGAACGCAGCACTCAGTTACTGAAAGACAGCTGTCAACTTTTAGATGCGTTGCATTTGAACCGGGGCAGAGAGCACAAAGCTTATGGTTTCGTGTTAAAACTGGCAGTTTTCAGCCTTAAATTATGGAATGGACAATGGCATTAGAAAAGAAAATCCATACAAAGAACAAATGCATGCAAGCAAAGTGAGATAAAAAAAATACATACATAGTATGAAAAAATTATAGTGATAGACACCATAAAAAAAATATGCAATTGCAAGGAAAAAACATCCCCGCCCCATCCCTTCACTTCTCTAATTGGTCCGTCCCTTACTATACTGATGAGTATTGTCGTAATGAAGAAATATTTAATTTACACAAAACGTAATATAATTTGAAAGTAGCTCTTAATTGTTTGAAAAGGTTTATTTTTGAATAAAAAAATAATATTTTTAAAAAACTACCTTTTGGCTACGAAATGTCGTACTTATCTACAAACAATGGAAAGGAAGAGTACAGCGTTTTTAAAAACCTATGCGCCTATGGGCGTTTATTCGGGCTACTTATTGTGACATGGAAAGCTAGGTTTATATTATATATCTTGGCATAAGGGACATACTGGTCATAATAGAAAGAATTAAGAGAAAAATATCATATGTAAGCCCTTGGAGGGATTCGAACCCCACATCTTCGGTTTACTAGTCCGACGTGCTAACCACTACACCACAAGGACCAGCCACGCTGGCAACGCAGCCGGACAATGTTATATAGATGGTAACTGTAAGGGTTCCCAGGGCGACATTTTTCTCTATTGGTAAGTTGAACACCGTAATTTTTGGTACGCATATCTGGTATTATATGTTGACAATCCCGCCAAGGGCTTACATATGATATTTTTCTCTTAATTCTTTTTATGTATATCTACACACCGAACGCATTCCAATTACATTATACTGGTCATAATAGTCCAGTCAATCTACGGTTAGACCCACCACTAATTCCAAAAGAAGGTTTTTTACGTAACGTGACATAGAAGATAGTCCTAAACAACATCCTAAAAGTCCGAAGAAATTCTACTTTTGGAAAGGCCTGAAAATCTTCGTTATGTAAACTCGGTCTCTGCTAAAAAATGGAAACGAGGCTCAACCAGAGTGACCGATTTTAGTAAAATTTCAACGGATTATGAAATGGAGCTTTAAAATTCAGACCAGTTTGTATATTTTATGCGCAACGTCTATTATTTTCAATGAAATTTAGTGGATATGCAAACCTCAAATTTGAGTCCTTCTTGAGACCATGAATCAGGACCGAAATAGAAAGCCCGCGTATAGTTCTGGTTACAATAACTTTCTATTGTTCAAAGTATGAACAGGAGACACTGCGACGGAAGAATTAACGCAACCTGACTGTAAGGCTTACTTCATATGTCGAATATAATTCAGATGAATTCAATTCACATTTTATATACACGTCGATTTAAAGTTGTCATAAAGTGTTCAATTCAGAGTACAAATTTAATGCGACCTGCTCAGGTAGACATCTGAAACGTGTTGCCCTAAACTAAAGACCTCTTATCCGTTTACTACAGATAAAACGTCTTAAACAAATTTAATTCTTTGGATGTACGTCGCAGTATTGTCGAATTCTATAGAATAGACAGCTTCGAATTAAATTCCGTCGTTAATAAGCTAGACGTACGAACAGTGTCTAATAGAACACTCCAAGCCGTGCTTCTTACATGAACTTCGAGATGAAAAGTTGTGGTGAAGCTGATTGGCTAGTCATAATTGAAGAAAGCACCCGGACGCGTTGCCTGTAATATTACTTCTTGTCCAATCAATGCTAACTTCACGCCGCTTTTTTTCGTAGTGACTGCGGCAAAAACTTAAGGTATTTGTCCAAATCTGCGTTTCCTTGCGGAAAGAACATTCCTGGCGTCCTAACTGATTGTTCGTTTTTTATCTTCTTGGTTTTGTTAGTGGCGAGGACCTCTTGTGATTCCTTTCAGTTCCTCTACCCATGATCTCAGTAATTATTAGTTGGTTGCCAAAATGTTCTTGTAGATTTTCCTTTATATGGGTGTGCGATACCTGTACGCAAACAACTCTGAACTGCCAAGGTAGTCGTCTGTCTTGGATTGGAGATCAGTAGCTAACGTTTAGTTAAGAGTTACTCGTCCTTTTCCCTAGCGTTCAGCCTTACCTAACTTTTTTACCTAAACAAGCTTTCCTTTTTTTGTAGGAATTCTCTGCCTGTACAGTAGGCCTGCGGGACCTGCTTCAGTGTCCAAGAGTTAACGCTGCAGCTTTAATGATACACTTCGTCTTCAGGTCATGCACATGACCTGGAAACAATAGTCTTGCACGTACGGACTCGGTTTATTATTTTTCTTCTGGGAACACAAGTATAAAACACTGCATTTTTTTGTTTCCAGCGTTGTGACATTGTACGCGTCGCTCTGCTTACTCTTATTATCCTTTACTTGCAAAACTACCTCTGTTTCATAGATAAAGCAGCCCGTTAGAAACCTGAAAGAACTTTCTGCACTTCGAAACAATAGTGGGGACATTTGAAGCTTATGGGTGTGTCTCGAGACACACGTGTTATATTCTGAGTTTTGCAATACTCCGCAGCAGCATGTTTTATGGAATTGCCTCGTAAAAGTGGCTTCCTCGGTTAATCTCATCGCTGTCCACACCTTTTATCCTAAAAGGAAGGGTAAATGCATAACACATATAAAATCGTTCATTTAAAGATTATATCTTCTGTGACTGGTGCATGCTAGGAGTTTAAAATTCAAATAATATTACCCTGTTTTATAGACAGTGTATGTAAGCGATGAGAACCGGAAACCGATCAGATTTAAAACAGCATGCACTTTTATTTGGCTTTCAAACGAGTTGAAACTGTGACTATTAAAATCAAATTGACTAAATCGCAAATAACAATTAAATTGGTATCGCACGTACACATTAAAATATGTTTTTTGAGAATCTCTATATTCACTTAGTATGTGATGAAATAAAGTTTTTATGGCCAAGAAAAGTGAGATATTTGTGTTTCCATAAATTTCCTCACACTGACATTTGCAAGAATACTTTTTACAGTAGGAAAGCTACGTGAAACTGATGAAAACAATCACAAAAATTAAATAGTGATAGGTACGTCTGCACTTGTTGGTAGATAGTGGTTTTGCTACCTATGCTTTGGGGAATGCAGCTGCGATGGTGAGCAATTCGTAATATAATTCACACAGAATTTCAGCAAGAGTGTACCTTGTTTATTTGAGGATTCCTGAATTGAACGGCTCTACTGCTAGTTGACAACTAGTTGTGACTGATCCAGTGTTACTCGGCTGATTGTGACTGATTGTACTGATCGTAACTAACTTTACTGTACTACTGAATTTCTTACGCGGTATCTATATTCTGCTATCAGAAATATATGCACGGTCTTTTGTTCTTTAATAAAGCTACACTCTTTTTTATAAGAACATGAGGCTGAAAATCGCCAAAAATTTAAGAACATGTTAAAAACATGCTGAGGCTGAGAAAAGATGAAGAACATTCATTTATGATAAAATAATTCATGCAATGTTATTGAAAAAAAATTTACTTGGCCGCTTCTTAACTAAAGTTTGCAGATAACTTATGCCATGCAGGTTTTTCGTCTACCAAACTGCAATTCTCAGGAATAGTTCTTAAGACAAACTGGCAAGAAAGTCAGTACAAAGTACATGTACAAATCAATGTAAACAGAAAAGTACCACGTGATAATGAATATTTTCATTCATCCAGTTGACTCTATAAGTAAAAAAAAATAATAAATCTCTAACTGAAACTGAGACTGAGACGATCGTCTCAGAAAAGTACCACTTTCGGTACATCAATACATGTATTACTATATTGACTAAAATTAGTAAAGTTATTCTAAGAACGTGTTTAAAAGAACATTTGAGACTGATATACTTGTACATGTACTTTGTACTGTATCGAGTCGTTGCATGGTACGAAAGAAAACGTGATGTTGATGAACTGCAATTTGGTAAATGAAAAACCTGTGATCAATGTAATTTAATTGTTATCTCCAAACTTTAGTCAAGAAGCCTAAGCTTACTTTTCAATAACACTGAATGAATTATTTCATAATAAATAAATGTTCTTCATCTTTTCTCAGCCACAGCATGTTCTTAACATGTTCTTAAATTTTTGGCGATTTTCAGCCTCATGCCCTTATAAAAAAGGTTTTTATTTATATTGTCTGAAATCAGAAAAGATATTTTAAGAACATATTTAAGAACATTTAAGGCTGATATACCTAAAATATTTAAGAACGTTCAGCCTTAGTCAAAAAATTCGACGTTCTTTTTATATAAAAAGAGTGAGTGTATCTTATTCCTGAAACATGACCGGCTAAATTCCCGTTTTACTCGTGAACTAAAAGTTCTATTGATATACTGGATATCGTGCTCAAAAACTTAGGACAACGCGAGCATTTTTGTGAAAAACCATTTATGAAGTTTTTTCAGGAGTTTCGACAAATCCTGAATTAAAAATCTACCTTTTAAAATTAGTGTTCAGTTGACGTGGTATTTTTAACGGACTTCGTACTGAAAGATTTTCTATGTGTAGCCTCATTTCCATAATCCAATTTTTTGCACGCCAACTGTTTGACATAAAGATTCCTGATTTTCGACACCTTCCGAAAAGTGGATTTCTTAGTACTTTTGATATGTTATAGGGAAGTCCTTTCTGGACCTAAAACCGTTGAAAAGCTTCCTATTGCAATTAGTGGTAGGTTCCCCACTAATTTTTCATAAATCAACTGGACTATTAGAGAATTGAAAATTGGGCTTCCTAAAAACGTTGTAAATTACGTTTATCATAAATTTGAACCTCTTAGGTTTCATATTTTGAAATGCAATATGGATTATCTGAATCACGTAGGTCCTTTTAAGGTATACGGGAACTAGTTCTAATAATTATGTCTGTGTACCTTACGGGCTGGTAAATAGTTATAAATTGTAAACCAGTGTGATTTTAAATGTTCACAAAATGCAAAACTGGATAATGAAAAGATTCTTTTACTTTTGATAGTTAGTATTCATTCTTATTTTTTATAGGATCCAGTAATTTTTTTCGAGGCTCATTGTTCTTAATTTTTTGATGATTTCTCCCTCACATTGTTTTTAATTTTGTTTCTAATTCTTGCAGCTAAAATTGAAGTAAAAACGTAATAGAAGCAACCAAGGCATTGTAAAACGATATTTTTATATGCACAGCTTCAGTGTGCGCGTGCAGTAATAGGAAACGAAATAATACATTTCACATCTCCTAAAAGGTTATAATAAACAGGGGCGGATACAGGATATTGAGAAAGAGGGGGCCGGACATTTAAAATGGTTTAGAAGCTCGAAGGCGGGAGTATCTATTGGGTGTGGGGTATTCCGCCCAAAACGTTTTGAAATCGAGACCGTCAGAGATGCGATTTTCAGCATTTTGAGTGATCTTGACAAGGACCTTTTCTTACAGTTTTTTGAATTTCTTAAACAAAAATGTTCTTTGAATACGATGTATGGATAAAATCAACTTTTTTAATCATTCAAGGGATTTATAAAACTCATTCTACGCTGATTAAGACTGGCGAAAATGTTTATAATCGCAGAGTAGTCCAATGCTATATCCTTATGTATAAATAAAGCAGTGCATTTAATCTGTCCTCTGCCATTGTACTGCCGTGCGATAGACATTCTTCACGAAACGCAGTGAGGAGTTGTTACGTTCCACTGTAGCACTTGTTACTGGTGTTATTGAAATTTGATACTCTTCAAGCTTTAGCCAATGTATACGTCAATATTTGATACTGTATTTCATAAGTTCACATGAATAAACGCATATCAAATGTAGAAATTCTTACATTTTGTCTTGCTCAGCAAATAAAACGCTGAAAACTTGAATAAAAAGCTTGAAATTTCATGTAGAGACACCATAATGGAGAGTAGACCACCAACCACGATGGAGTAACCGCGCAAGCATGTGCAAAACTCGTGCGCGACTCGTGCGCAGTTTTCCGCGCAATTAAACCGTATGGTTTTATTAATATTTTAGAATTTTAGAATTTTAAAAAGTAATTTTTTTAATTAGAAAAAATGATTAAAAGTATTTTTTTTTATTCAACAAAAGGGGGGGGGCGCGGCCCTTACGGCCCACTCCTAAATCCCCCCCTGTTTTTTCACTTGGTGAAGACTGTTGAAGTTTGTTCTCTCTAGGAATGAACGTCTGCCATTTGATTTGGATCCGGAGTCCAGACTTAAATTGATACAACATCAACTCACAGCTTACATCACAGGCGGCCAAATCAAACAGTTCGAAAAGATTACATCATTCGTACTGGATTTCTAACGGCTATTCTAAATTTTGACTGAATTTTATCTACTACCAGAATTGCTTTTTTTTTAACCGATAATCTCTAAAATGCAAGATAAGGACAATAAAATAAATGTATTTTCCTTACATTGTGTTATTTCTTTTTATCTCGATAGGTTTTGAGACGGTTTTGTCGCGCGATTTGGCCGCCTGTGTTTACATTTTGTGTGAAAATTCAAAATTACCTTAAAGCTTGTGAGAAAACCAACTCAATTTATGTTGACACTAAATGTTTATGACCATTAAAAAATGCTACCAACAAGTTTTTAAAATGAGAATCCGGGGGGACATTTCAGTTGGATTATCCGAGCAATTTTGTATCAATTTTTGTCCATTGAACACCGAGCACTAAGCATACTCACTTTGGAGGTTGGTTTGCTGATATTCCTTTGTGAGTCAGTGTATGCCAGACATTTACTTGGCAGTCGTTAGCCGCTCAATATGATTCCACTCAAGAGCCGAAAATTACCACATGCTCACCTTGATCCGACTAGATCATTTATGGTCGTGGGTCCACCCGCCTTGAACTCCGGGTTCTACTCGCATTTAATTTCATGTTATTTTTGTTTTGTCTTGTTCAACATTTTTGATGGATCGTTTGTATTATGTATTTTTTTTCTATTGCCTACTTTAAATTCTTTAACATTGGCTGTGTTGCGTGATAGATTTTATTTTCTAACTAGAGGTTTTCCAAATTGCACAACAACAAGAAAGTTAGAGAAAACGAATAACCTCATTCCTAATTTTCTAAACAAACTGATGCAATAATTCAGGTCAAGTCTTGTTGGAGAGGTATGGCATGACGGAGTTTGCGATGGCTCTAACAAATCCACTCACTGGCCCAAGAATTTCTGTAAGTTACTGTCAAAGACCTTTATTTATTCTAAGTAAAATGTAAAGCTAACAAGATTTTCCATGCTTATGGGGTTACGACACATGGGAATATGGTAGTTGAAGCAACACATAAACAACCTCAGATGTTTTCCATAATGAGAATATGCTTTGTTTCAGTCTTAATCAGTTCCACGTTCAGCGAGAATGTTATGAGAAATCACCATTTTTCTAGAGAAGATTAAAAATATTTGCTTCTTTAAAAGTAATTTTTTGGTGTGTCAGGTAGGCCTGTTACCAGGAACTGAGTTCTGGGCTGTGTACGTGTACTGTGCACGTGGACTGAGATTTTTTAAACTCTCCGGTTTTCCTCTCTCTGCGAATACGACTTTCATGCCAAGATCTGTGCAGTCGACTAACCCGTCGAGCGATCAAGCAGAAGAATGAGCATTAACTTCCTTCGCAGTGAACGTTAAAGAACGTATTTTATTTTTAGAATACGGATATGTAGAAAAATTAAATTTTCATTGTTTATAGCCCAATGTCTTTGTTAGTTTTCACTTGAATATTGTAAAATTTACGGTTTTCCCTAAATGTACAGTAGCATAAAATTATTTTCTTGAATGAAAATAGTGGCGTGAGTATCACAGTGAGGAAACACTTGTCACTGGACCCCAGATCCAAACTAGAATAATATATTGCGACTTGACCATTTGGGTGATCTTGCCCGCTAAATGAAATGTTAGCATGGGTACCAGTGCCCCGTTTCAAGAGAGTCAAATATTTTCTTCCACCTAACACTATGGAAACCAGAGATCTACGACAGTCCATTCTAAACTATGTTTTAAAAGGATTCAGACTTCTGCGAGAAATAGAAGCTTCCTCATTTCAAATCATATTCTTCTTGCAATATTACAGGGTAGTGTTGGGAGGCCTTTTCCAGGTATTGAGGTGCGCATTGTGGCTAAACTGGATGGAGAAAATGACAGTGAGGCGGTAAAAATTTTATTTTAGTTCTCAATTGCTGTTAATTTTAGATTGGTCTGTTCTATACTCTATTTAAAACACTGCAAAGAATTAGATCAATATTTGTTTGACCCTCACTAAAAATTCATTCAAGACCACAGGAACCTTTATTGACAATTTCAACAATGATTCCAAATGTGATATAACAGCTATATAATACGATGTAAGATATAACAGCTATATAATACGATGTAAGAAAAGTTAAGCGTCGTGGAAACTGTCAGTAACAGTACATTTACTAAATGCCGCTCAACACGACTTAAAATAAAGATTGATTTAATAGTTGCAAAGTTTGAACTCCTAACTTCTGCTGGTTCAAATAATAAAACCTAACGTGAAACTAGCGCTGACATCTACGAAATCCTCCAGATACATTGGTCTCGAAAAAATTGAGTATTATAATTTTAGCGAACAAATAGTGGATTGCAAGAAAAAAGTTTTCTAAGAGGAGCTATTTGGTCGAAAATTAAAATTCCATACCCGTTATTTGTAGCTTGTTTGATTGCATAATTATGTTTGATATATATTATTTGTTTCACGGCATTTTCAAGTTTTTAAATATTTAACACTATCTGGTTAGCGTAGTTGGTAAGATACCAGTCTATCATGCAGATGGCTCTAAGTCGATTCTCGGTTCGACCAACACTCCTGGTTTTAAAATCAGTTGAGGAAAAGGTGCTGCTTTTGTTCTTACATCGGTAATGTATGGTTAGATTTTCGCAACTTTTTGGATTAGGGCGTTAAACCGTAAGTAATCATAAGTGGCTTCAGTGTTTATGTGTGTCTCTCTGTCATACGAAAGGTATCCATTTTCTTAAGAGTGGAAAAGTTGGTTTTTCTATTACTATGTCTTTGGCCAGCTAGAAATCACCTAAAAAAGTTAACTTTTTATTATCTTCCATAACTAGGTGGTAGTGGAAGGAAATGTAACATTGTTCTGGGTTGAACTCTTGAGAAGCTATGCAGCATCGCTTCCAGGTTGGAGGTATTACGTCGATGGAAACTAGGTCCGGGCTCGCAACTTGACTGTTACGCTGGAAAACAAGCGATGTTTGGCTTTTTTAAGGTTCAAAATAAAATTGAGTCATGCATGCTCGCGCAAATATTCAAAAGCTATATATTTGATAAACTACGACGGCATAAAACGTTCATTTTTAAGTTAAACGCTCAATTATCTTGAAACAGATACAACATTTGCAACACAAACAATATAAAATTTTTCAACTCTTTTCTCTCCTCAGTCGGTTTAAAATCGATAAATGATAGCGTGTTGCAACTTCAGCTGAAAAAAGCATTAAAATTTTGCAGCACTCAAATCTCAGGTAAATAAATAGAAAACCTAATGTAGCTTCCATATCATTGAATATTTTAACATGTAGAAACCTTAACAACAGTAAGGCGAAAAAATTACAACCTTGTTCTGGGTTGAACTCTTGAGAAGCTATGCAGCATCGCTTACAGGTTGGAGGTATTACGTGAATAGAAACTAGGTCCGGGCTCGCAATTTGACTGTTACGCTGGAAAACAACCGATGATTGGCTTTGTTAAGGTTCAAAATAAAATTGAGTCATGCATGCTCGCGCAAACATGTAAAAGGTATATATTTAATAAACTACGACGGCATAAGACATTCATTTTCAAGTTAAACGGTCAATTATCTTGAAACAGGTACAAAAATTGCAACACAAACAATATAAAAATCTAAAACTCTTTTTTCTCCTCAATCGGTTTAGGATCGATAAGTGATAGCGTGTTGAAACTTTAACTGAAATAAGCATTAAAATTTTGGCTTATTTAAAACTCAGGTAAATAATTAGAAAACCCAATGCATCTTCCATATCATTTAATATTTTAACATGTAGTAACTTTTACAACAGTAAAGCGAAAATATTACAACCTTGTTCTGGGTTGAACTCTTGATCAGCTATGCAGCATCGCTTCCAAGTTGGAGGTATTACGTCGATGGAAACTAGGTCCGGGCTCGCAAGTTGACTGTTACGCTGGAAAACAAGCGATGTTTGGCTTTGTTAAGGTTCAAAA
>JAOTRI020126945.1:0-5000 GCA_028564885.2 Zoanthus sanctaehelenae
AAACAATTGAGAGTAAGGACAAGTTCAGCTAAGCGTAAAAGAGTGGAAGTACTGGGTTCTAAAACAGGACGAAGATCCTTGAGTCGTTTGAAATGAAGCAACATTGGCACTCAGCACATAAGTTTGATTTAAAGTTTTGTAAAATACAAAGAAAAGCTCACAATTTCAGAAAAATGACACAAAAGCTTATAATATCAAACGGCATAATAATTCCTGAATGGAAAACTAACCTATTCCTTAAACAACACTGAAAACTATATTTTTACTTTGCTTCTTAAGCCACAAGTGTAAAAGTTCTTAAAACTTTCTTGAAAAGGGATGGTAACAGAACATACCTTTTTTAGTGCTTGGAAGACGGTGTATCTCATGGACGATGGTACTTCTAATATTTTTGAAAAAAGGGTTTCGTTAACGTTAAGAAAAACTACAATAAAAATTTTTCTAAACCTATAAGATATCGTAATCTCATAGATGACAAACAATATATAATGTCTGTGGTTATGCATTGTCAACTTCAAAACTTGCAAAATTAGTGACTTCACAATATTATATTATATTATTATTTACACATTATGTAGTCTATTCCTACGCATTCATTATCATCCATCATCCTTAAAACATTAACCTTGCAGAATCTCATGCATTTTTTGCATGTTTATTTACTTATTTCTTGCATGTATATTTACTTACTTATTTATTTGTACATCATCTTTGCTCATGTAGCTTTCTTTATTATATATATATAAGGCCAATTTAATGTAATAAACCTACAAGATAGAATTCTCTCTTCTTTATATTTCACACGGTGAAAAAAGCGATACGTCCAATCAGCTTCCAGAATAGCTTTTTCACACATGAAAAATATAACCAATGGGCATTGAGTAAGTCACCCATTAGCCAATCAGAACATAACACTCAAATGGGTTCCGTGGCGTGCCGGTTGAGAAAACATGTTAACTTTGTGTTTATCGCAAAACGTGGCTTCGGCACGTTTTGTTCCACCTGAAACAACTTTAGAGGCTTTTATCGAGGAGCAAGCAAACAAGAACACGTTGAGTAAAACCAAAAGAGATATTTCCTTACTCAAAGAATTTATGAGAATGAAAGGAAAAGACGAAGTATTTCGTAAGTTTCAGTTTTATAACTGGATTCTTGAGTTTTCGCTATTTCGCAAACATCGTTTATAAAGCTTGCATCACAAAGAAAACAATAAAATGTCTGATTTACACGTTTTTATTCTCCTTTAATATATGATAAACAAATTACACCATAGAAAGTGCTTTGTACGGATTTTATTCACTCATTGCAAAACTTTAGAAATTTAATCGTTCGCTACCCTTACTCGTTCGTTTCTAAAGTTTCGCGACTCGTGAAATAAAAATCCGTACGGCGCTCTTTCTATTTATACTTCATACTTCAGTGAGACCACATTACTTATAAGCCTCTTGGTTTCTTTGTGGGCTTCCTTGCCTATCTTTAACTAAAATATTTATAAATTTATGTATTTAGATATATGTGTCAAAAGGCAAAATAAATAAAGTGAAACTGAAACTGATATTTCGGTGTTCGGTACATAACTTCGTCGGCAAACAAGCATATATGATTGATCATATGTACAGTATATTAATCAATGAAGAACAGTCAAGATACAACAGATCCACAGAATCCTACTTACTCCACGAGTTTACCACAGGATACCTTTGATTAACATGTAAAATGACAATATGAGCTTCAAAGGTTGATTTTCAAATAGCTTCGCCTTCGTGGATTAGAGGGCAATTGCCACGAAATGACAGTAATGAGTTTTTCCAAACATGCAATAATGTATTATTATAACTTTGGCGAGCATCGTGGCGTATTATCCGGGCTCTTACGGACATTTTGGCGGGCTCTAATATATTCGAGCCCGCCGCTTTAATCCAATGTGTTTCTGAAGTAGCAAAACGTTCTTGTTTTTCTGCTAAATGCTCTCCAAAGTTATAATAACAGTAATGTAGTTACTCGCTGCGCTCGGGCTAAAATGAGACTGAATCGGGCCCAAAACATATTTACGCCCGCAAACATCAACTATTTTGTTATATTCTTAACAAAATCTGAGATTCAGCATTATTTTGAAAATATTCTAAAAATTCGGTCAATTTTAGGCTCGATATATTTATAAAGTACTTTCTTATAAAAAAGAGTGTATCATGAGTGAAAATGCAAGTTCAAAAACATAGCGAAACTAATCATAATGCGATTTCCTCAGAATTACTTAATAGGAATATAAATATTTGTGTGAGCTCTTTACATTGTTTTTATTAATCCTATAAAATGGCAGGTGTAGAAGCCAAGATCCCAAGTCATTACTGTCATTTTGATGTGACAATATTTAACGACGGCGTAGTGTTTTTGAAGTAACGGTCATGCCAGTAAACGCTATTTAATTGGGTTTCTGTGAAACTGTCAGTGTTATTTCTGGGAAAACCCTCCGAGCTATTTCTGAGAAACTCGACAGAACTATTTCTGGAATTGAAACCTGTCACTGGTATTTATGGAAAAACCGTCAATGCTATTTCTGACAAACACGTCAGAGCAATTTCTGATAAATTTATGTGTCTGTTGAAATGATTCCAGCTCAAAAACTAGTCAACGTTTGGAAAGTTTGAGTCGATTTTTGGCTTCCCTGATTGAACAGAACTTAATCTCTGTATATCCCTGTCAACGAATGACAACTATGATGGCACGAGGGATGTTTCAAAACCTCGAAAGCGATAGAATTGCAATATCCCAGCAAGGACAAGTTGCTGTTATAAGGAAACGTGAAAACTGCGTTGAAATTTATGGAGAAGAGGTCGCTAGTGGAAAATGGGTGGCCAGAAAGATCAATACAGGACTCTCAAGTCCTTACGATCTTTGTTTTGCTCCAAATGACACTCTCGTTGTCTCAGATTGTGGTGATAACAAACTAAAGCTTTACGATTTGACTGGAAATCTTCAACTGGTAAATCAGATTGCTATTTGCCTTGATAGTACTTTGCGAATTACCCACAACGTAGTCGTCAGTCCGGGACCACTATCGCAGCTATTTGTAACAAGTGGAAGAGAGGTAATTCTCATCAACATGGACTGGAATAAGCAACAATTGGTGGACTACGATTACATTCGGTCCCCTGTAGATTGGCAATTTGTGCCATTTCAAAAGCGGTCAGTTTGCAATAATGTAAGCTCAGTTCAGGACCATAAAGTCAGCCATAAATTTGGCGGATTCAATCCTTTGGCAATTACAGAAGCCCAATTTTGTGCTTTGTTTTACCATGTCACCAAAACAGGCCAGAACGGATTTCTGTGTCTTGAAAGATCACAATGTAGGGTTGGAATTTGCGGAAAAAGAAAATTTGCCGAAACTGTTGTGATCTATGTAAGAGTAACGGAGAAAAATGGTCGACTTTTATTCCACGCCAGATACGGTAACTGTTACCAAGGAGCTTACGAAACTACTACACATGCGGAGTATTTTATGCTGGTAGACGACGGTTTCAGACAAGCAGTCAACCTTCTTCAAAGTCAGGGCGGCGGAGATATCAACATGTTTATGAATAAACAGCCTTGTTTCAGATCCACCCGTCACCGCAAGAAAACCGACCTCAAGGTAAAGGATTGTACTCAGGATCTGATCACTTTTTACAATCTTCACTGCTTACATTACAGCATAAAGTTGACCATCAATTTATGTCAATTGTACAAAGTCGACATGCAGCAAAGCCCAGAAGATAAATCTCTAGCAAACGATATAAATAATGCCCGACGTGGGGTAAAACTAATGTTCTCCTCTGGTATTGAATTGAGCGCGATGAGCAAAGAGTCTTGGGAAAAACTATCAGACTTAGCCAATATTCGTCTACCAACTTACTGTGACAGCAATCGTCAGAAATTAGATCAACACATCAACCTAGTGCTTGCAGAAATAAAATAGTACATGATAAAATCCATTTGATTGAAGGTAGCCAACAGGGTAAACGCCATTTTAGACGAGAATCAGTAAAATTTGCCGAGGCTAATTGCTCTTAATTTTTTAGTTGTTTTAACTTCAATTTGTTCTTAATTTGTTCTTATTTCAGTTCGTAAGCGGCTTGACATTACGAAAAATATTGAAACAAAAAGGTGCTGTGTTAGTTACTGTGCACATTTCGAACGTGAATTACAAGATTCAGTAAAGTCTCAGCTAAAAACATTTTTCACTTTTTTGCAGCCTTAGTCTCAGATTGTTTTTAAATTGCTCTTAATTTTCGTCCAATATGAATCTCGCTGTTCTTAAAGAGTTGTTCTTGTAAAAAGGGTATATCCCAGAAATCGTTTCTTGACCAGTGTGTTTCTTTCTTTTTTTATATGTCGCTATCAAGACGACTATTTTTTTCTTTCTCAGAAAAGCCCAGCCTTGATTCCAAGAAAATCAGTTTTTATCCTTATCGATCGTCCCATTCCTAATATATTCAACTAGGAGACTTGGTCGAAATAATCCGTTATTGCAATTCCATTATATCAGTGATACAGAGCAGGCCGCCCATTGGTGGCAAACCAGTTAACGCGATTAAGTTGATCACCATACAATCTTGCTTAACAGCTCTGACAGACCTACACAGAGGCAAAAAGCGGCCTGTAGGCCTCCGTGACAATCACCACGAGGACATGACGCGTCCAGCTACGCAACACATACTAGTAGTTTAGTACCGACAACAACCCTGACAACAAGAACACCTCCTGCTTTTAAGCTTTTTTTTTATATTCACCAAGAAGACTTAAGTTGAAATAAGCTGCCAGTACAATTTAATTAGAACTGTGATGCCGAGGGTAGAATTAAGCAAACCTCTATTTGGTGGCAAACCAGCTTTGATGACTCGGTTGATAATCATATAATCAGACGACAAATACATGTAAGACAGCGTTGTTCTATGTTAGTCAGACGAATAGAATTTTGTAATTAAAAATCTTTTTTACTATTAAACAGGATTGACTCTTAG
>JAOTRI020126945.1:10000-11703 GCA_028564885.2 Zoanthus sanctaehelenae
TACCCCAATAAAATTTTCTTTCCATCTTCTCCAATAACTCCAAGGTGATAAACGTTTCCCATATTGATATGTATTTATTATTTTGAATAAATTATGCAAATGGCGCGAAGATTATATGGAATTATTGACAAGGATTTCTCGCACGAATTAGCGGAATGGGAAAAATAATGCGCTTCAACTCTCGATCTCTTCTATAATATATTTAATGTCCGCCCCTAAAACACGATAAGTTTCGAAAGTCAATAAGAACGACTTGTTCACAATGATTTTATGTTTTCCAAAGAAAGAGAAAATCCTTTTTCATAAATATAAACGTTTAACATAGAATACTACAATTCTTTGTAGTTTCACCTTTGAATTGCGAGATCAGCTGTCCCATGGCAAATGTATCTTGGATACTTTTAAAAATTATTGTCATTTTTAACACTCGTTGCTGTTTCTTTTCCTCTTTACACTCAGGTTTGTCCATTGAGCTTTTTGATTGATCCGTTAAAAAATTGCATGTTTAATCCCGCTTAAATCCGACACAATTTTCACTGACAACGATTATACCAAAGATTGTACCGCACGGCATCGCCAATGTATTACCAAAGAAGTCAAACTTATGGTCTCTCAGTGTTCCTTCCTAAAATAAACTATTGCGCTTTGTATCTTTTATATTTTCATTTACATATATAAAAGAAACCTTTTAAAGCTTGCTCTTTTTGTTGAAAATTCAAGTCTCTACTTTAATTACCCTCATGCGCCCTGAAACCGGAACCCAGAATTTGGGTTCCCTTTAAATGGCAGTGACTAGATTCCATCCGTCAAACCGCCCTTTTCGAGAGAGGCCTGGTAACTTCTCCGGTAAGTTCCAGTTTGCGGGAACATTTAGTTGTAGAAAACACAAAATGCGTTATGAATACCAAACTATTTCCAAGAAATTCATAATCGTACCATAGCAACTGAATTTGAAAATCATTTGATGGTTGCCTTGACCTTGCGATTTGAAGAATTAGTCTTGTAGTTTCATTGTTGTTCACTTTGAAGTTTTGTTTTTTAAGTAAAATATTTTATTTTGGAGTTCACTTCTCACATAAACCGTAGATATAATTTAACTCTATTCTTCACTTGGTTTATTAGTTTTTGTACATTAATTTTATACTTGGCGTTCAGTGCACATTTGTATTTATTAGTTTTTGTACATTTATACTTGGCGTTCAGTGCACAATTGTATTTATTTTGTTTTTTGTCTCAACCGCCACTTATCGTTTGTTCAATGATAAAGACAAAACTGAATACAGAATGGTGGATGGTTGAGCAAGTGAGCTCGGTAATTTTGGTGTACGAAGAGTCGGGAATGCAACGTCATAATAGTGCTAATTATTAATTTGATATTGCAGATAACTTACTCTCATTTACAACATTTTCAATTGTTTCAATTGAACATGTTTCATCGTTAAATTCAAAACCACGAATTATTCGTTGTGTAGAACCTAGTATTTCATTATCAAGAACAAAACCTTCCAACGAAGCCCCTAATAAAGATGCAAACATACCGGATGATTCATAAACCATATTTGCCCCTGCCAGTCCAGTTGTAACAGCCGAAAGAGCCTTTTCATAACCAGCCTGTGCATCAATTGTTTTGGAATCACCCATATTACCAGCAACTCCACTTGGTAAGTCATAATAATTAGACATTTGAGCAGAAGCCGCATTTA
>JAOTRI020126956.1:0-11700 GCA_028564885.2 Zoanthus sanctaehelenae
CCACCACTCTCCACCACTCTCCACCACTCTCCACCACTCTCCACCACTCTCCACCACTCTCCACCACTCTCCACCACTCTCCACCACTCTCCACTTTGTGGGAATACCGTATACTGAACAAATACTAGTACTATACAATGTCTCGAACTCATACCTTACAAATTCCTGTAGCTGCTTCACTACCGTTACTCCAACAACCAGGTGTCGCTGGTTTAAGGATTGTTTTATCAAGTCATTTGTGTTTGAGATCAATTTTAATCTAAAATCCCATTTTCTCAACTTACAAAAATTTTATTTTATCTGATTGCAGGACTCGAACTATCGGTCTCTCGGTCAAGCCGAAGGCTTAGGAACATACCGCTAGTCTACAGTACTTGAACGTTTCGTAAGGTTAATATTTTGTTATTTATATCTTTTGATTTGTTGTTGAATTGATATAACATGTACCGAGCAAGTTTAATTTTGTTTCAAAACAAAGTCGGAAAACAGCGATTTACAAAGACTCGAACTCCCGATGAAACCGGCTGCTTACAACCGGTAGGCGGGACCATTGATCACTACTCTAAGCCAGCTTCGTGCAAGGTTCAACGACTTACTTCTCCTAGTTGTACTTTTGTTTTTAACTTTTTTATGTTCAGCAGTCTATTAAGTTGTAGGTTTTTTTTCGCAATCCTAACAGTTAATTTAATTCGTTTTATTTCTACGTATGCGTTTCATCAAATGGTAAATAGAAAACTACTTAAGCACTGTTACTAATGCTCTTTTCCTTAAAACGTTTTTGTTCGGAAAATGAATTTCTAATAACAATACCTTAATTTGATATGTTTATAAAAAAAATTCGATGGAGTTCTGATTGCCATTACTGATTTCTAGCCAGCAATATAATGTGGAATCCGTGGCTCAGAATTGCATTTAGTTCAGTTATATATTCAGGTTACCATAACCAACTATTTTAAAGGTCTAAATATACTTTTCCAATAATGATTCTGCAACAAATAAATAAAAACACAGTTCGAGTAGGCCATGTGGCTGACAATTTTTGTTGGTTTCGGACTAATCCAAATAATGTTATAAAAAAGTTTCAACTGTGAAAAGATTTATGTTAAGATAACGGCACAAACTTGTATAATCCAAGTGTCCCGCATTTGCCGTGAAGTTCCCACATTTTTGTTTTTTTTTTCACGCATCACGCATGAAGTGAGTTTCTTCCCGCATTTTTCAAGTTAACTTGTCAAGGTTTCTTCCTGTAGGGCAATTACTCCCCTTTCTTTTTATTTGCAATATTCACGGTTTCACTAGCTACCGCTAGCTGTACAAGCGGAAAAATGCAGTCTTTGCATTTTTTTGCCAATGCTAACCAGAACAGCTTGAAAGTCTTGAAATTTGTGTCTCAAACGAATATCAAAACGAAACCAGAAGGTGGAAGACTCCCGAGCCTATAAAGAATTGTTATTTTTGCCGTTTGTGAACGCTAAGATTTCATATTTTATAGCACGAAAACGTCAGGGTTGTGCTTCGAAAAAAGCAAAAGAAACCTCTTAGAAGGGCAACTTTCTGGGTACCTCATGATCATTCTTCAAAATATTTCCCTGGGGGGTGTCAACCATTAATTAATTTTTTCCCGCATAAAATTTTTCAAAACTTGACAGGTCTGAAAGAGTATATTAATACAATAAAAGCTTTTCAATGCTCGCAGCAATTCTTTAATATTTAAAGACTCTAAATTTTACAGTGGAAATCCGTTCTGAACAATAAAATGTCAAAATGGTCCCATTTTATATTGTGTCCAGTTGTTTTAATGTGGTCACCAACAGCAGAAGAGTGATCAGATTTTAAAAGGGCCTTGAAGTGTTCAGTTTTCCTGTCGTGGAGTCTAGTTTTTTTTTTCTTGAGCTGTGGTTTTTCATGAATACGACTTTTATATAATTGAGTGCCAAGAAAACGCCGTTTTCACAAGTTCGTTGCATTGCGCTCTGTATACATACGTGGGTTACGGAACTGGGGAGGCTGAGTGGGCACTTGCCCCACAATAATTTGGTTGAAAGGACAAAGCCCTCATTATATGTTAATAATGAACTTTTGCAATTTTCATTGCGCACCCCCCCAAAGGTTGGCATAGGGCCTCACATCTGACTCTGAGGGTACTTCTCCGGGTACTCCGGTTTTCCACCCTCTGTAAATTCGACTTTCACTCCAAGATCTGAGCCGTCGAGCTATTTAACATTAGCCTCTGGCAAGGAAGAATGGGTAACCACTTTTTAAGTATTCATTATTACTGGGCTACCTGTGGTAAGACCAGTTTTAAATTCAATTTGTTTCCGTCGACCAGTCAAAATGTGTATCCCACAATTCCTTGCACTGCCAGCTGTGTTGTGAGGAGAAGTGAGACCTGGAACGAAAGGTAGCCCACTGAACGCGTTTAGAGCGTCTTGTTTCATTTATTTAAGGTGTCATATTTTAAATTTGGATTAATATGCGAGTAGGCTGTTGTGTAGATTATATAATTTGTTGATATTTTTGGGTCATGGAAAATGGCATTCGGTTAATAAAAAGTGATTATATTGAATTTTATTCCTCATTCTTAGAGTGAAATTTGCCAAGATCACCGGTCCGAAGGTATTGGTGGGATATTTACATATCTTTCACAAGTATCTACCGACAAACTGCTAAAGAGCAAGTTAAAATTCAATGCTAAGATTGAGAAGTATAAATCTATAAAACAACAGGCCTTTGCACTGACATCAACATGTATTGAGTATTCTACTAACATGTTTGTGATTATATTAATTACTGCCCATGCCGTAATTAAAACCAATCTTTTTGTCGTTTATCCTTGTTTCGGCGAGGGGGGTTTTCAGGAATGTAAAAATAAAAAGTGAACTTTTAGTATTGTTTCGGTCAAATTTATTTTTATAACTGAATAGAACAATCGAAGGTCTGGTAGTGCAAGTCCAAATCTTGCGTTTTAACGTTTACCAAGTAGGATCTCAACATCTACGGTTTTCCTAAGGACTGACATGTGACATGGATTATGATGTGATTACATTTGCCAAATTTCTCTTTTCAATACAAAGGACCTATGTCACGACGATTTTGTTGTCAGTGGCTCGACTTTTCGCTAAAATCGTTACTGAGTGGTTTTACGTATGCTCAAAATATTACTGATACACTAACACGGGAGATAAATACGTAACGAAATGTTTTTTTTTAAAAAAAGAGCAACGTATAATACCATCTTTGATAATTTTATCTTGAAAAGCATCAAAACCTAAAAAGGTTCGATCTATTTACATCTTTGTCACCGTAACAGTAAGTGACAGGAAGCCGAGACCATTAATTTTGGAATTCAGTTGAGGGCAGGTCATGTTTGGGATTTTGAGCAGATATTGAGATAGAGTGGCATTTACCGAAGTCAATGTTAAAATAAGATGTTCTTCGGTTTCAGAATATCTAGGAGATGACGAGGTTTGCTTCCCAACAACTCAGTTCTTCTTGCAAGTAACAAGACGACTTTGCTCTTAAGAAAGTGGAAAGTAACAGCGAATGACCGTGATTGGCTCCCGCTGTGCTTGCACCTTCTTTTGATTGGCTCCTGTCGTGCATGCACATTCTTTTGACTAGCAATGTTTATTTCTTTTTGAGCAGAGGAAGTACTTTGTCTGTGGGTTGGGTCGGGTTCTCAGTGGCCTCCACATGATAAAGAACGTCTGCCAACGTCTGCTCTGCAATCGACTCTAAGGCTCTTTCACTAACCTGCAAATTATCATAACACATTTGTAATCAGAGTTTTTATGTTAAATTTGCATGCATATAGCCCTTATTGTGAAACACTTCCATCGCCAATTGCACTTCCCTTCTGTACACAACCAAATGGAAAAACTAGAGACTGAACAACAAAAGCAACAATAGACGTTATATATTTATCGCCCAATGCTCTACTCGGAGTTAAAGGAATGAAAGAAAATGTGCTCTAAAATTTCGAAGCTACAACTTCGCTGGTAGATGCAGGGAGTATTTCACCCAGACAAGAATATCTAGCGTGACTGAAGTTTGAAAACTATGATATATTTATAGACGTTCAGTGCAAAGAATGAAGTAAACATTTTAGCAATCCGGTATGCGGCTAAAGTACACTTTGAATCTCAAAATAATAAACAATTTGATTGTGGCTATTGAAGCATATCTGAAAATGGAAACGTTATCGAGTCATAGCAGCTTTACAAAAAGTGCATGTCCTATGCTATTGATCACAAATCCCTTAAGCCACTTTGGAATTCAGGCTGAAATGACTTTGTAATGTTAAAATAGGATACTGTAAAGGAAAAGTCTTAACTTTAAATCAACGACGTAGTTTTTGCTTACAACCACTTTTGAAAAATGCAATTCATATCATTATTTAAAGAACTTTATAACCTTGCAATGGTATTTAGATTGAAAGGTGTACGATTTCAACCACAGAGATGTGAGTTAGAAACTAAAACAGTAACCCCATTTTTCACTACAGAAAAAACGGCTAAAGGAAAAAGTAAACTTTCGCACCGGTAAAATTTTAATACCAGGAAGTAAACTGTGTTTACCTTGATAATTTTCTTGGGTTTTAGGACATGGTTGGTACAGTTTGCAAGATCTCTGCTTTCCAACCACAAGGTCCCCAGTTCGATCCTGGCACTTTCCCAAGATTCGAATATTTGTGTGGCATTCTTTTCCGCCAAAGCCAACTACCTTTCCGTCCTTCCAGGGTAGGTAAATGAGTACTAGCGTCTGCTGGGAACTAACCTGCGATGGATTAGTGTCCCGTCCAGGGGGAGTCAATGACTCTCATCCGCTTAAGACTACGATATCTGCAGATACGCGCCGGCCCCGGGGGCCACTGGCTTGCAAAAGGATTTAGCTTTAGGACAACTTCCGGATTTTGTCCTTTTTCAAGAATTCTTGCATGATTTTCCAGATAGTAAAAATTATCCTTGCCAAAATCCATTTTTTGTATAATGTAATATAAGATTTGTATGTAATACCTCGTTGTCTACCGTAATTTTAAAAAATTGTCATCAAAGACAGTTGGTTTATGATCGCCAAGAAAATGTTTAGTCCTCAGTAAGTACAAAATTGAATGATTTACTCACTGGCTTGTAATCTATCTCTGTCGGAGGATATCTAAAATCTGGACCAAAATTCACAGAAACCTGTTAGAAAAAGTTGTAATAAATATCGATTTCAACGTTATCACCATGATGCGTAAAGAAAGCCTTGCTACAGACGTTGATATTCCAAAATTCACCCTGCTATTAACACAGATACAAATACAATGTTAATAATAAAAAAGCGTTTTAAACGAAAGAATTCGGTACTTGCCCGCATTCGTGAACTATCTGATATAAACTAGCACTCCGCGTTGATATCTGAACGCTGCTAGTAAAAATGAACACTCGATTGCTCAACAAGCGGCAATTACTACGAGAGAAAGTTTCCGTATTGAGGTGTTTATGCACGCAGTTCATCGCGTATATTATAAGCCTGGTTTCCGTATAGTCGTATCTGTCGTGTCTGTCGTATGAAGCTAGCCCCCTGCAGCGTAACACAACTCTATCCGACACTTACCACATTGTGTGTTTCGGGTTTCCATATAGTTGTATCTGTCGTATCTGTCGCTTTGGTTCGGGGCTGCAATATTAGCCGAAGGGGGCCTCGGTATATCAACATTATTTTACGCGCCAGTTTTGGGTCAAAACTGACTGGCTTCAATAAACGAACGACCGAGGCTTTTAGCCTGCTATTATCTTTTACGTGCTGTTATGTGAAAGAGAAGTGACAAAGAAGTGTACGCAGCTGAAAGCAAAGATTCTCCGCTTCTTCGGCGATCATTTTGAACTTCTCGCCCAATGCATTCCAGCAGTTATCTCTAAACTGTTTGTTTTGTAATTACACTCTTTTTTTTATAAGAACGTCGAATTTTTCGTTTGAGGCTGAACATTCTTAAATATTTTTGGTATATGAGCCTCAAATGTTCTTTATAAACATGTTCTTAAACTATCTTTACTGCATGATTTTAGACAATATAAATATCAATAACATATGTACCATATGTGGTACTTTTCTGTATACATCGATTTGTACATGTACCTTGTACTGTATCAAATTTTAAAATACAATAGCTGGTACGAATGAAAACGTGATGAAAAATGAAAAACGTGTGATTTTATCTGCAAAATTTAGTCAAGAAGCCCAAGCAAACTTTTCAATAAACACTGTAATGAATTATTTCATCATAAATAAACGTTCTTCACCTTTTCTAAGCCTCAGCATGTTTTTAACATGTTCTTAAATTTTTGGCGATTTTCAGCCTCATGTTCTATAAGAATGGTTCTTATAAAAAAAATTGTATTCCAAAAAATATTATAAAGACATTCATAGTGCTCAAGTTCTTCTGATACGAACGAATACTAACAGTATTGATTTACGAGAGTTGTATGAGCATTTTTGAACTTTCGACTGGTTAACTTGAATTTTAATGTCCGAGTCTAATCTAATTTAAGCGATTCATGGTGATCGGAATTAGATGAGACTCGGACAGGAGGTTTTTAAGAATGATACCAAGACGCTGTGAATATTTTTTAAAATTCTATTAAAATTTAAGTTAAAAAATCGAAAGTTCAGAATTGCCCACACAATCTCTTGTAAATCAACACTGTTAAGAATTCGTTCGTATCAGGGGCTTGGGTTACCTGTGGCTTGTAGAGCAGAATGCTCAAAATGCTCCCCTAGTCATAAAAGGCGTGCTAATATCTGGGCCGAGAGTGACATACTAGCCCCCCCTCCTCCGCCCCTGCCCCCCATTTCCCTCACAATATCCCATCCTGCACTTCGTGTTCGGATGAGATAAAAAAAGCTGGATGGTAAATTATATTAGTTGATAAAGCCTACATACATATAGGTAAAATCCACATTACCGTGCAACTCTTGTACAAGGAAAAAGCTGGGAAGTATGTTCCATCGAAAATATCATGCCAAGCATCTCCCTGAAAACAGTGCGATCAGTAGTCTGAACTAACATTAGACACCGCGTCAGGGTTAGCAAGTGGTTGGACAAGATGAAATCAACTAAACATTTTAAGAATCACTAACAACTTAATTTAAATCAAAGGTATCCTGGTTTGAGCTCGTGGATTAAGTACGATATTGTGTTAGGGAGCTGTTGTATATATACTAATAATAATCAAAGGTATCCTGTGGTGAGCTCGTGGAGTAAGTAAGATATTGTGTTAGGGAGCTGTTGTATCTTGACTGTTGTTCATTGATAACTAGTGATTTTTAAATAGTTCGTGAACAATAAGTGCAAGGCTTTATTTTACTTTGTATGTTGTATACATATATAAATATATATGGTGATGTTTTGCTCTCGTCGATTTAGTAGTGAAGGTAGCTCGTGAGCACCAGAATTGAATGAAATGTTTATTCCTCGCAAAAAGGACAGCACAAAGCTAACGGTTTGTGTGTTAGCTCTCCATTGCTGTATAATGATAGCCGGCTAATACTCGAAACATCATCATCTGAGAATTTTATGGCAGTGATTTGGCATTTCAACTAAGAATTCTTTAAATCACCTGTTTGACTTATGCGGCGACACACTTTACATAACAATTATTAAAAAAACTATTTCAAAAGTAAGATTGAATAACGCTTCTATAAACATAGAAACACTTGTTTATGCCTAAATGAGTAACTAGAAGAAAGTATATGTATTTACCTGGCAAACGCCATTTTTGTAGAACTTAATCTGAAAGAAAAAAATGAAGTTTTAAACAGGTGGAATTCATCAAAATCCCCATCAATATAAATTACGAAGATTAGTGGCTTTCTTGGAAAGGCACAGCAAACATCAAGTGTTAAAAATCCCAAGAAATCAATTTTGCTATGTTTCTTTTTAAAATGCGGACAAATAAATCAGTTGAGGCCTGATAAACTACGATAATTTAGTCAGATTCCAAGCTTTGACAACTAGCAAGACAAGGAGCACGCTACCCCGGTTACCAGAGACAAACTCGCTCCTAAAATTTATAGTAAATAAAAAGCCACATAATAAATAACTTATTAACAAATCACCGTAGTGATTTTGTTCAAATCGCTTGTGGCTTCGTTTGAACATGACCTTTTATGCGCACAACCGGAAACTTAAAAATTACTTCCGATTATGACAAAAATCGTAAAAAGCCACATAATATATAAATTATAACTTATTAACCTCGTCCGTTCGGTCATTACAGGGAAATCTCAGACTTCGTTCTTGATACGACAGGACCTCAGTTTGGGATTTCCCTGTAATGACATCACTCCAGGGTTGTCGCTAAGCGTTGGCTGCCGGTGAAATTCGGGAAAGGGCAACAAATCGTTTTTTAGTTGTTTTTAACTGGCTCAAATGAAACACCAACTGCCAGACAATTTTCTTAGCGACAACCCTGCATTCTAGGTCAATAAGTAGTATATAATTATTCTTTTCATTAAAATATAATCAATGATATCAGAACTGAATGTCAAAAAAGATTTGTTTCTTTCATCTCACCTTACTGCCATGCAATGGTTTTAGATTCTGAAATATAATCATGAAAATAACAAATTGTGACTTAACAAAGTTTAATATTGATTTAAGTTTAGAGCTTAGTGTCCTATCTTGCATGGGTGCCAGACTCATGACCAGCCACAGTACTAACAACTTGTTGCTACCCCTTAGAGTCAAGCCAATCCATGCCCAAAGAAAGCATGATTTTTTGAACAGAGCTGTTATTTGTACAGTAGTTGGCAACCGACAATAATGCAGGCTACAGTACTTTGAGAAGAATTGACAACTACTTTACAAACTCACTCACTCACTGGCCCCCAGAGCTGTTATTAGTACAGTAGTTGGCAACCAACAATAATGCAGGCTACGGTACTTTGAGAAGAATTGACAACTACTTTACAAACTCACTCACTCACTGGCCCCCATACAGTAGCTATTTAGTTTCAAACATCACCATCTACAGTAAATCCTATTGACACACCTGTCAGAGTGACAGTTTTGTTTAGCATATAGTACCAAAAAATTAAAACTAATTAATAGAAATGATAAAACATTTAAAAATGCAGCAACAGTGAAAACAAAAATCATTATAATAATAATCAGAAGCCCTGACTATTGTTATTAATTTCTAAATTCAATATTATTTAAATTTTCACTTTTACATAAAATTAGAAAATAATAATTTACTATGCAGAGTTGGCAACAAACTCAGGCCTCCATCCCATGCTACTTAACCCTTTCAGTCCCAGTTGTATTGCTAAATTCTCCCAACTTGTTCCTATACTTTCTATTGAACAAGTTTGAGAGAATTTCACTTTTAATCATCTGTACTCTTATTAACCCTTTCAGTCCCAGTTGTATTGCTAAATTCTCCCAACTTGTTCCTATACTTTCCATTAAGCAATTTTGTGAGAAATTTACTTCTCATCTGCAGTTGGTTGCTTTGTTTTGATCAATTCTTAATTTCTCAGTACCGAATATCTTATTTTGTATGTATTATGTAGGGAGAAGTCAGCTGCTGATAACTAACTGGGACTGAAAGGGTTCAAAAGGTTTCTGCAAGTTCATTGGCAGTGAAAAGCAGAAAAAATGGTGGTCATTACGGAAAATGCTTTAAGAAAAAACAGACAAAATAGTGGTTGTCTATGTTTAGAATAATTCTCTATACATATTATTTCTGCCAAGTTCAAACTTATTAATAACTTAGCTTGATATAATATATATTAATAAGAAATTTATAATCTAATATAGAATTTAATCCATGTCTATGAAATATTTATCTAGCATCTTTACCTTTTCCGTCTGATCAACCAAGTCCTTTTCTTCAAAATATAGGTAATTTTTAAACTTTATAAGGGCCTATATACAAGATTGAAACAAAAAGAAGTGAGACTACAAAAAATAAAATAAAGATTTAAATTCAAACTAAATATAAAAAAATAAGTTGTACTTATTAACAAATTATACTTCACTATGCAACCAATAAAAAAATTATGCCAAATGCTGTAAGTTAAACATTCTCAACTAGTCCAATATGTACACCATGTATATGTTATAGCCGAAATTAATAAAATATTAGTTTTCAAGGCCAGTTTGCACCACGAGAAAAAACACTGCACAGAGAAATAATGCAATGCCATATACCTTATTCATAAAATATGGCTACGATTTAGCATTAATTCCAACTAGCTATAGCCTTGTTCTTGGGCTAAATATTCTAAAAACATTTTATGTGTTAATCAGAACAACACATCTAGTACTTAATAAAATGGGCTAAGTTGAAAGTAATTAATAAGATCTTTTGTTTTGGGTGGATGTGGTTGCCTGAAATCTGGCAATTCAGTATTAGATTTGAGTGGCTTTTGACCACAATATCCCCATTTAGATCTTGGCTCTGCAACTTTTTAAATTCTGCCTTAGCTATTTAGCTTTCCATCCTTCATCATCATCATCATCTTCAATCCAGTTTTGATCCGGTTTTATCCCCGTAAACGAGGGTGGCTGGATTTACCCCACTCTATCAACAATCTCTCCCACTCCCACTCTCCATCTCGTTCAATTCATTGCATCCTGGCTCTTTAGACCAACACTCCTACTCTCATTCTCCAACTGTGATCTCCATGTCTTCCTCGGTCGTCCTCGCTTCAGGGGTAGTTAAATTGCTAAAGGCAAATCTGTGATGGATCAGTGTCCTGTCCTGGGGGAGTCAAAGACTTTCAAGACTGCCTAACACTACAGAATTAACCAGGAAAATAAGCAGAGTATACAATTCTCAGTCTGAAAATTAAACTAACTTATCTATCTTAACTACTTTTTTATAATAAATAATAAAAGTAAAATTTTTATCACATCACTCACTCTGTCCTTGTATGTAATAGGAATATATTCGCCTGAAACAAAATAAACAGCAGCCCATGAGTGAGATAACAACTAGGCCTTTTGCAGTTAGAGTTCAGGTGTGTAGATACCACAGCAACAGCAAACTGGAGGGCAAGCATTTAATTTGTTTTGAAAATAGACACTCATACGCCAGAAACAAGTTTCAGTTGTGTAAATTAGATTTCAAGTATTATTCTGTTTAGCCATTAAGAAAAAGTTGAAGTAGTTCTTTGAAGCAATTATAGTTGAAAATCCGTGGTAAAAAGTGGCCGGGCAAAAGCCAAAATGGTGACTTCACAAGGTAACTTTTTTCTATAATCTCTTTTATTTCAACTTCTAAACACTTAGCAATAATTAAATATATACTACAAGCAATAATTGAGCTAATTTTGACAGTCTATTATGGTCAATGAGTGATTTGCTTTCAAAAGAAATGGAACACTTGCCTTCCAGTTTGCTGTTGCGAAGTGGTGTCTATGCACCTGACTCTAACTACAAAGGGCCTATTGTTACATTTGCTTTAAAATTTTAATTGAACATTATGAAAATCCATTAATGAGGTTTTACAACGAGGTTCAACAGTTTTAAACTTTTGTCAAACAATCTTAACCCTCTGACTACAGGGAGGTTTTGCCAGTTTGAACAATTTTTTGTATGAAAACGATTATTTGGCTTTCTCTAACCCATATAAAGGCATTGCCATGGAAACATCCCACGTTGTGTAGTGCCCAGGGATCGTGTTTTCAGTTGATGAGGTTATGGCGTTG
>JAOTRI020126967.1:0-11700 GCA_028564885.2 Zoanthus sanctaehelenae
CATTTTCATAAGAATGGATTCGCACTTAGACTCGCTTTGAAACAGAGGCACACGGGAACTCGGAAATGGTCTATTAGACCATTTCCGAGTTCCCGTGTGCCTCTGTTTCTGAACGGCAGTCTTTGTTGTTCCTGTCCTCGTTGCTAAAGTGTCAGTTGCAAACAAGATGACGGTGAAACGAGACTTTGTGAAAACAAGATGGCATGAGTTATCCACAACTTTCGGCACGCGTCGTATGACGTATGGAAAAAGCTCGTACTCGGTAACGAAGCTCTCTCTTGTCATCAAGGACGTCAGAAGCTATTCACCTGTGCACGGCACCGACTGATTCCGTTTTTGGTGTTCAACCTTGCGCTTAATCTCATACCCAGATCTCACTGAAAAAGTTAGTCAGCTTTTCAGTGAGAGCTGGGTACGAGAGTACGTTGCACCTCTGTCGACTTTGTTTTAAAAAATATATATTAGTCATACTAAGGCTGGCGGTAGATGATTCTATTAATATTACATAAAAATAAGAGAATTTCATTTTGAAATTATATCTGTAGATAAAAGGCAATCTATTTCCTTTAATTTTTTTAAATTTGTTTCTGACCGATTCCGCTACTTTTAAGATTTGAAAGCACAAAAAGTTGTAGTTTAAAGCGTCCAAGAAATGATTGAAGGGGATTTTACATAAATATTTAATTATTGTACAAATATGAAATAAAATAATTTCTATGGATATTGCATTTCTACTTGTGAGTTTTTAAACTAAATTTTCTATAAAAGCGTCCATTTGGTGTAGGTAAAGTCCAAACCACAGAAATTTGTAAATTCTGTTCTGAAAGGTTGTGAATAATGTAGGCCAAAAGATCCTACGCCATCACACAAGGACTTCGTAATGAAATTAATACTTGGTCAAAACTTTTCTTAATCATAATTTCAAAAACTAAAAAAATACGTTACAAACACTGAAAAACTGTTTAAGTTTCGAAATTTAGTATTGCTGAAGTTTCTTTTTATCTGTAAGATAAAAATTAAGCGATATAGCTATAAGGACTTTAAGCACCCGCCGAACCGGTTCCGACATTCATACCGCATGAGATATGCGATGTTCTTACCAAAAATCTAGAAATACCAGCATTTAGAAACCACGATTTCAAGAACTCTTTAATTTGCGTGTGCCTTGGAGGGCGGTTTTACTTTTCCTTAGCCACGGGCCAGATGCTTCGCCGCCCTCAGCGGCTGAACCGTTAGATAAACACAATCCCCAAGCTTATTTGTTTTCAGCGCTGAACGTGTAGGATTTGGTTGGCTAGAAAGAAAACGAAAACACCTCTTGATGCCTTAGGGCAGAAAATGTTGCTCGCTTGTAGATGATATACTTCCTAGCTTCCATTTGTCGGCTTTTACCTCGTGTAGAGGACACAGTTTTGAACCAATCAAAAGAAGGATAAACCTTACGTCAACCTTACTTCAGCCAATCACAAATCTTGTTAAATTCTGTGTCCGCTAAACAATTAAGTAATACCCCATTTGTCTCGTCTGATAGGAAAAAAGTGACGCCAACAATTTCTCCTCCTTTTTGCCTTGGGATTGTCGTTATTCATACGCGATGCGATGAACAGAGCGATGAACAGAAACCCTTTTTTAAAGCAAGCCAATTAAGAACTTTGTAATTGTAAGGAAATACTTTTAAAAAATATTGAGGCAAATATTGGCCAAATTCTAAGGAATAGTGAAGAGGCTGGGATTTTGTAAAGAATATAATTTTGAATGTTTGAAAAAAGAGCATTACTGATTGCATGTATTGTAATTACACTCTAATCCCAAATGGCAAAGCCATATTCTTGCAGATTTACAGGGTTGTCATTAGTAGCCGGGACCCGGGCACCGGTACCCGTTGGCTTTTATCAACAAACCCGTGTACTTGGGTGAAACCTTCTAAAGAATATAGCTTCAGACCTCCGGCCAGGGCCCAGTTGTTCAAAGGCTGGTTGAGTTTAACCCCTGGGTTAAGCAAAAATTCAAACAGGAATTTCTTCTCTAAGAAAAGGTAAACAGTTATTTATGAATACTGCTTGAATTTTTCTAGGAAAAGTTTTGTTAATCCCAAAATTGCAGCCAAAATTTCTCCTTATAAGATTGGAAACAAGATCGAGCGTTAAACATTTAACCCTGGGTTAGTGCATGCTAACCGGCTTTTGAACAACTGGGCCCAGTCTAACAAGCAAGTGCCCGCCTACATTAGATAAGGTGGCCTTGTAATTCAAATGTTAAAGAAAACCCTGGATTTATTACCTTAAGAATCAAGAATATACTTTCAGCCTAAAATCGGCCAAAAAATGTAAGAATACTCAGGCAGGGACCGAAAAACAATTTTCTTATGAAGAAAGAGTGCAATTACAGATGTTCAACTACAAATTGAAATTTGCAAAACAGCAAAGACATTTTTAGTAAATAATACCCAAAAATACAAGTTGATTTTATATTGTGGCCAAAGTTAATAATTCAAGTAGTACACAGCGTGTTCATATCTCGCACTAATCGCGCAACTCCGAGACGAATGTAAACAAGTTATTTTATGCCTTTATGGTGTCGTGTAAGCAATGTTATTTTAATAAAAAAAACTGTAAAAGAAATGCTTAAAAAACTATAAATGTTTCACGGTTTTCACGTGATAAAAAAAAAGTTAAAATCTTACGTAAACTGCACTTGTGGCAGCGTTCATCAGAATAAATTTTCAAGTAAAACCGTATAAAAATGTTTAAAATTGGATAAATTTTGCATTTGTAAATATTTACTGTATAGATGTATTGCATCTGGTTAAAACTTAAATAATGGTTGAATTTTGGCGGAGAAGTCGATTTAAGATTTTAACTTGTTTTTATTACGTGATGACCGTAAAGCATATTTTATGTAGTTAAAAGTTATTTTTTGTTTCAAGTGAGACCGAGAGCTTATGGGAAAAAACCAATACATTTACAATAAAAACAAACATTATATGTTAGAATGAAGCTACATACCATAAAATTAAGAAAGCAAAAGATGAAATAACTAATATTTTTGTTTGAGTTCAATTTTAAAGATAAAAGTATATAGGGATGGCCTTGGTAGATAAAAAATCATTTTGCAAAAAGCTCAAAACACAAAGAATTAATGTTCCGCACCCAACCATTTTTTTGTTTTTAAATTACATTCAGCTCTCTTTCTCTCACAACTATTAATTTATGTTTATGTAATTTTTTAGAATAGCAATTAGTTTTTATCGACTTGATAGGTTCGTAAAATGCTTTTCTGCCTGTTCAAATTTAATTTCTTTGAAAGGTGCATAAAAAATAAAACGCCAAAAGTAAGAGAAAAACGCCATTTATTTTGGCTTAATACTTTGTTGTGACATTCATAATGTCTTAATGACCATAATTAGTCATCATAGCTAACCTAACTTTTCCTGTATTCACTAATTAAAAGCAAACTTATAAGTGTTGCTTTTAATTTTCTAGAAGCTGCACAAACCCTACACACAAATGGTTCATCTTCACCTAGTATGGACTCTCGCTCGTCGCGAGTAACGAGCAAAAAGCAAACAATTCAATAGTCGATTGCCAACGAGCCAACAAAACTGAGTTTTCTATCCACTACTGAGATCAATCCTGATAAATTAAAAAGTTTTGCAAATTCCTCTGTATTAAAGTTATTTGGCCAAGTTCATCGACCTCCTTCAGAAAAGGAAACGTTTTGCAAGTTTTAAAATTTCTTTATTACAAAAAACATTTTAAGCCAACAAAAAACATATCGTAACAGCGTTATGTACTTAACAGCCAAAGGCAAAAACATTGTATTCAAAGTTAATGATCAATATCTTTAAAAAATGTTTAGATAAAATCATTTTTGAGCTTCAAGAGATAAAAACGAATATTTTGCAAACTCGGTTTGCAACTCAATGACCACGTTGTTTTAAAGTTAACTTGCCTTAAAAATACGTCGACGCCAATTGTGATGTTTCGAAAGACAACACAAAAGACGTTTTTTTTTAAAAAATAGTTTAATTGTCTTTACCTAAATTTTGTGCATGTATTTTGTCTTTAAAAGCGAAACTTGAAACTGATAATCCATAGCAGGAATTTTTGTCGGGTCAGTGAACTTCAATAATTAATGTTGCATGACATAATGTAAATAGAGCTCTAACTTTAATATAAGTTTATTCAAGTTTTCCAGGGCACGAAACAAGTACTCTCGTCAAAAACGTCCTTTTCAAATGTTTTGCAAAAACTGAAAAGCGAAAAGGAGTGATCATGCGGTTTTGGTTAGAAGTTCATTGTTTAGTTAATTGTTCTGAACCACGCGTACGTGGCTGCAACTGCGGGTTTGTGACGGGAATATGCAAATCCAAGATTTTTAATCCAACAGGGCTTTGTTAGGAGATACCATAACATTTCTTTTATAGCTCGGAGAACAACAAGAATTCTTACGCAAGACTGCTCTTACTTGGAAACTGCATTTTCAGTGGTTAACGTTTATATCTATGCGTTTGGTACAGCCATGTTGAATTTTTGGCCCGCTACCTGAAAGAAATTCAATCGAGAATGTTGCAGCTGATGACCTGACATTAAATACACTGCTCGAAGTCATGTGGATCGCTTATGTTATAGTTTCCTCTTTGTTTTGTATTAACTTCGTTTATGCCTCACAAAATTCGTTAACTGATGAAGAAATTATTCAAGGAGGTAGAAATATTTCGATTTTTTTATGGGGATTAATATTTACTTTGCTATCGATCGTAGTAGCATGGTATTATTTTAACCAAGAAGAGGCTTTCGAACCATCATCTGCCACAAAGACAAACGACAAAGGAGTACAAAGTTCAAAGAGGATTGTTAAAAATCCGACAAAGAATGAAAGCGAAAAATCGGCGATTGTCACAGCTAAAATTTCTTCAAAGGTTCAAGTCAAGGTACAGAGTAAAAATGTTGCTGTTAACTCGAAAACTAACCCAGTTGATGACGGTGAGACTTCCATATTGTGTTCCGGGTATGATTGGGAAGACAAGAGTCACACTCAAAACGGAGGAAAAAGTGGCAAGAATCGCTTTCGAAGACATTCTATGGAAGAAATGAACTTGATTTTTCCTGGGTTTTTACCTAAAATTACAGAGGAAGCAGTGGAGGAAGAAGAGGCCGAGGAGGAAACTGGCCAATTGTCGACAAGAGTCGAAGTAAATGAGGAAATTTCAGAACAACAACAAACCTATGAGAAATCAATACATACTCCAACGATCAGTTCATCAACAAACGAAATTCGAGTCGAATCCTCAGCAAATACACCAGTCAGTAGAACTGAACCTGTTTTGAAAGTTATTGAAAAAGAGGAGCCACAATCTAGCGACACAACAGCAGTTGTCAAGGAGAAAGATTATAAATCGCAACCAAACAGCATTGTCCTTCCGACAGACAAGATTGTGCGCGTGGAACCTTCGGTTGAACTTTTAATGGTAGAAGCTTTGAATCTAAATCCTGAGACTAAAACGAACGAGGGGTTTTTGGGATTTGATGGTGCAAAGGCGCTTGATGGGCACGCAAACGATGGACACGCAAAATTTGTTTGCGATGATCGGCAAGATGCAAATTCGAAAGAAGAGGTTATTTCCGGTAGCCAAAACTGTAATGTAAATTCGATTAACGGCGATGTTACCGCAACTAAAGTGAACGGATATTTGTCCCAGGAGGAAATGCAAGACATAAAATTTGCAACATTTGATGATAAAAATGATTCGCATTTTACTAATGGATCTGATAAGGAAATGGAAATCGTTACAGAATCTGAACTATCTCTGTTGAAAACTCAACCTTCGCCACTGTTCGGTAATGACATTGAAATTAATAACAAGGCGAATAAAACTTTATATCAGGTAAGTCAACAGGATGATATTATATTAAAGAGCCCAAATCTAGAAAGTGTTAGCGAAAAAAATGAAGAAAAGATAAACGATATTACAGATTGTTACTTTAATGGCTTTACTAGTATTTTAAACCGGGGCAATATCAGTGAATTGCCCGAGTTACCAGTCATGGGTGAAAATATAAATAGCACTCATGCATGGACATTTTTTTCAATGAGCTCGGAAGCGGAAAAAAACAACATAACTCACAGTGAATCTGAATATCGGAATTCTTTTAGAGATGTTGAAAGACCCGACAGCTTAGGAAAAAAAGGGTTAGATCCCTGTGTTATGGAAACGACCAGCGTTCGAGTTGCTGACATCTCAGAAACGAAACAAAATCCACTCGTGAATCCTGATGTGTTTGAAACAGACATTGACGTTGATGATATCGAATTTGATGAACAAGAACAGCTTACTGAAGACGGGGAATTAAATTTATATCTCAAGCGTCCTGTCTCGGTGACTAATTTAGATGAAATCATTGAAACGGTTGACAGCAAAAGGCCAACGGTAGATAGCGAGAGAGAAGCTCATAAAATTGAGGATGAAAAATTTCCACAAAAACAAACTTCATCATTTGAAAATGATATTCAGGAAACTGATTTAGATATCGTTGATAATTTTTCTGATTTAAAGAGTATAAAAGAAAAGGATATTAGACCAATAAAAACAAAAAATGAGGTTAACGATGAAAATGTTTTGTTTCCTGAAAAGCCAGCACAAAAATCTAATAAAACCCAAAACGAAGTAGCTGATGCAGATACTGGATCGACACCTGACGAGGTTTCTATTGCATTTGTGACTCTCGAAACTGTGTGCGAGTTTGCGGAAACTCTTGATGCTTCAAAGGAACTAACTTTAGATATCAAAACAAACATTGACCCAGCAGGTGAGGGAAAAAGTTACGAACAAAACAGAATCCTATTTTCCGAACAACAACCGGAAACTAATTCGGAACAGGTTGAAGATTTGCTACAAAGTGCACCCGAATGTAGTATTCTCCAACCGGGCTACAACGGCGAACCGATTAAAGAAACAGTTATATTAAATACTGCGGAAGTCACTAAAACAACTCCGAATATCAAGCACGAGTTACAAGGATTATTTGTTGATCTTGAAGATACCCGTCCCACTTCTGAAATACCAGAGGTTCAAGACAATGAACTTTACAATTATGAAATGTGTGAGGTTCTTAAAGAATCAACACAGTTTTCTGTTAATAAAAAGAGAAAGAACAATTTTATGGTATCTGAAGCAACTTGTGTTTCACAGGAGAAATTTGAACTTTCTGAGGTTTCACGCGAAAAATTTGATTTTGTCTCAGGTTCTGAAAATTTATCTTTTACCACTGAAACTCCTGAAAACATTGAAAGTGGTGAAGCTTCAGAAATTGAGGACGAATTTGCTGATTCTACCATTGTTAACCCTACAAGAACCAGATCTAAGTACTTAGTCAGTGGTATTACAAGAATACCAGAGAGACGATCAAAATCATTTAGTTTCAAATCATTTGCAAATGAGGACATTATGAATAAAACAAAGAAGAGTGATTTGTCTACTAAACTGCATCTCGAGAAGGACAGTCAAGGTGGGTTGCGAATTATTCTAAAAGGGAAAAGTAAAGATGGAACTCACCCCAAATATATGGAAAACAGCTTAAGTAAAAGCACTGAAGAGCTTCATGAATCTAAAGTACAGGAGATTTCATATGGAGTTGAAGAAACAGTTTTTCAGGCAGGCAATAAAGATGTTACAGCATCTGCAGAAAATGTTTCACCTCCTTCTCCTTTGCCGAGTAGTGACCGTACTGAGCCAATGCAATCACCAAAAACTTATACAGCTAAAATCACTATGCAGGAAAACTTGCCTGATCGTCGGAGAATAATTGTGCTAAATGTTCGCAAAAAATCTCCTGGGACTGCAAGATGGAAGTCTATGAATGATCTTGACCAAATGAGGTCAGACATTACTAACATTACCAAAGAGTTTGAAGAAAACCCAGCTACAAAAACTGACCATGACCAAGATGCAATCATGGAGAAATTTCGAGCAGACACACCTGTTGAGGTAATGGTACCTTTCAAGGAAGAGAAAACATGTAAAAGTCAAACACCAGATAGTAATTTGGTTCAGCCCGAGGCAACAACTAATTCAAATGTCAAACAACAAAATTATGAAATTGGGACAAAGCATGAAACAAGGGAAAATACGAGCAAATCTAAAAACTCAACTTTACTTCCATTCCCAAGTGCAGCAACTGAGACAGTATTTGCTTTAAGTGCAGAACCTTTTTCAGAAAAGACAATTGTAAAGCAGCGTGTAAGTTTAGAAAGTGAAACAGTAGTCAAAAAGCATGCTGAACTGATTGATTTAGCTCAAGAAACAACATTTTCTAATGACTCTGAACCTCCTCCATTTTACATGGACTTCAAACCAGATAAATCTACAGCAAAGCAAGGTACTGGTATACAGGAGATTACTTCCTTGACGCCACCTGGTAATCTTAATATGGAAGAAAAGTTAAAAAAAGAGACAACATTTTCTATATATTCCAAAATAACACCTGATGACAGTAAACCTGAACATGAGAAAAGTAGTAATAATTTCAACCAGCAAGCAAGTAATATTACACATTCAGTAGCACCAGCTCAGAATAAAGAACAAGGTGTGAGGTCTACAGACAATGGGAATATTTCACCTGGCAGGGAAGAAAACTCTTCATGTAACAGTACTCAAAATCAAGAACTAACAAATCAGGAAAACAGATGCTTGTCTCCAGTTGTTGTTGAAAGAAAGGTTCATGAAAGAAAAGGAAAGAAAGAAACGTTTTTTGTTGTCAGTACAGAGCCATACTTTAGTGACAGCAATAATCCTGGCAATAAAAGAAAAAGCAAGGAGATAGTTGACGAAAAACTCCTAAATGAGAATTCTGAATTTAATGTCAATCAAAAACCACAGCTAGAGGCTAGCATGAAGAAAAAAGCAACTAATGAAAGATATGGCACTAATACTCGAAAAGTAGTCAAAGAAACCCATTCAAAAGAAAATCCTGTGTTTGGTGTATTTGCAAAACCAAAAACTTTAAAAGCCACACCATTAGGGACACAGAAAGTGCCAGGAACATCACAAAAAATTACTGTTCGAGAAGTTTCAATAAGCAAAACAGTATCAGAAAAAGATGTAGCCAAAGAGATTAGGAAGACAGAAAAGACAACTCATGTAAAAGCAAGGCTTGACCCTGCCTCAGAAACTATTATAAATGTTTTTTCTGATGATGAAGAGAATGCTCGCTCACCATTTAGACATGTAAAATCAGGTAAACCAATTGAATCTGTAATGGTTAGGGATAATGAAGCTGGAACAGAGGTGATCCAAGCATTTCCTGTGAATGATGGTCAGACTGATGAAGAGCTTGATGATGTTTTTGTTGAATCAAGGCAACAATGGCAGTATCAAACTCAGTCATCCCCTGTTGACAGTAGGGCTTCCTCTTCAGCCTCAAGGCACCACAGGGTCGGCAGCTACGATGCAGATTCTGAAACATCTTCAGTCCAAGGAGAACTAACTCCAAAACTAGTTCATCTTCACCATGTAAACACACCTCAACAGACAGCAGATAGGAGATATTACATTTCTGAGAGTGATACTGATGAGTCATTGACAACACCAACCAACTTTGATTCTGCTTTATATGCGAATGAATGTAGTGCTGCTTCAGATTTTGAGCCATATTCACAAGGTCCTGGTGAGGAGGGAATAATTACCTCAGCAGTTGTTGTAGGCTCAAAAACCAGACATCCACAGTACTATGAGGCAGTTTCCTCAGAAGAGAGACTATCTGGGGAATCAACTGAGGAAGAAATGAAAAATCTTAAACCATCTGTTGGTTCAGCATTCAGACCAGTTGGAGCAGGCTTGAAAAAAAGCCACCAAAGCCAGGATGTTCTCATACCAAGAGCTCGATCAGCTTCCATTGAGAAGGAATCTTTACTGACCAACAAAAGTTATAACAAAGTTAAAAACAAGGATGATTCTAACTGGGAAAACATGCAAAGCTTGAGGGCATTGGACAGTGGAAAATCAATGCCAAACCTTTATGCAAAGGAAGAAATTTCATCACCCAACATATCCAACCTCAATCCCCACACAAGAATGTGGCTGAGTCAAAACACTGGAATTGATTTTGATGGACAAGATATTATGACTTCAGAACTGTTTTTATGCCCTTCAAGTCAGCTTGATCTGTCAATGCAAGATGACATTTCTGACACCTTATCAACAAGGCCACAGTCACCAATGTCAGAGTTTTCATACGCTGGAGATGTTCCTTATGCAGGCCTTCGAAAAGACTCCAAAATAGTTTTAACATGTGCAAATAGTTACTGTCATAAGGAAGAAATAATTCAGGGAGTAGATAAAACAACATTCACCTCATGTCCAGCCTGTTATACTTATTACTGTTCGCGAGATTGCCGTAGAATTAATTGGCGTGAACACAAGAAGGTCTGTTTCTTTGGGAAAATCAATAGCTACATCAGATCTTTTGTTTACTATTGTAATCGCAAAGAAGAACTGCGACTCCATCTCTCAAAAATTGCCAATAGTGGCTTCAAGAAGAAAGATAGAGGTTGTGTTATGGTAATGTTTACATCACCACAGCTTGCAAGAAATTTTATGACAACAGGCTGCAAAGTTTTTCCAAGTCCACCTACGTATTCCTCCATAGCAGAGGTAAAAGCAGAAGGTAAGAAGGCTATTGTTGTATCAGAATAGACAAGGGGAGTAGTTAAAAAAATCTTGATTTGGATGGGGCTTGTTCTGGGTCTGATATTTTCAATTTTCTTATTTTTTTTGGGGGGGTTGGAAAATTTTTTTTTTGGGTGATTATGTATAGGAGTGATTTGAATTCAGTCACTCATATCTGTTAGAGAAATACTAATAGACTGACAAGGTTATGCCTGATCATTTGGAGAAAAAAGATTCTAACTGTTTTACTAAACATGAAAACACTGGTACTTGTATCCAGGGAACACTAGGTAACTTTGGAAAAATATTTTCCTCAAGGTTGAACAGGCTCCCTACATTAAGGTTGTATATTCCACTTGGGGAGGTAGTTGGGCATGGTTGGTGCAGGCTGAACAGAGTCCCCATATAAGGGTTGAAAACTGACTCCACTTGGGGAGAGATAGGTGGGGATGGTTGGTTCAGGCTGAACAGACTCCCTTCATTAGGGCTGTATATTCCACTTGGGGAGGTAGGTGGGGATGGTTGGTATAGGTTGAATAGACTCTCTATATTAGGGTTGTATATTCCACTAGGGGAGGTAGGTGGCCATGGTTGGTGCAACTTTTCTCTCTGACCACAGGGTACCCAGTTCGATCCTGGCTATGGAAAGACTTGAATATTTGTGTGGCCTTTTTCTGCATTAGCTTTCTATCCTTGCATGGTAGGTAAATGAGTGCCTGCATCTCCTGGCCATGGGAGCTAACTTGCAATAGATTAGTTTCCCATCCATAGGATATCAAAGACTTTCATCTGCTTAGCGTTACAGAAACTAGAGATAAGCACAGGTTCCATGGACAACATGGCTTGTAAATGATTTAGCTTAGCTCACTCTCCTTTAATCAATAGACCTTATTCATAAATGGTGGCCATTTTAATATCCTTTTGTCTTTATTCAAATTAGCCTACCTAGCCTCGTTTTTGGGTTAAACTTTCAAAAGAATATGTTACTCAAAACGAGGCTAGTAGGGCTAATACAAAAGAATATCGAAATCGCC
>JAOTRI020126978.1:0-11700 GCA_028564885.2 Zoanthus sanctaehelenae
GATGGGGGGTAGGGGGTAAGAGTCAAAGGCTCTAATTCATTTAGCACTACAGAAATTAGAGGTAAGCGCTGCTTCCATTGGCCTCTAGGCTCGTAAGTTATTTATCTTCTTAGGTTTGGTAAAAATAAAATAAAACGAAGAACTTTTAGCTAGGTTGAAATATTTACGTTACATTCACGTTTCTAAAGCGTTTCTTTTAACCTTGCTGTTTTGGTAAGTGTGGAACGTCTTTCCATCCAGGCTATAAGACAGAGAGTAGGATGTCACCCACTGATCATACTCTTGTCTGCCCTGTGTAGCCACGCCTGATATAACCATTTCTGTATCGAAGTCAACCTGAAGCCACTGATTCTGGTCGTTAGTAGCAGCACACCACGCCCCTGTTCTGCCATTTTTTACTCGTTGAAAATGAAGTCTTCCATTAGCAGCTTCGTAATTTTGGATAAACTTTCCCTTAGATGTATCTGGATAGACCGACGACGCTTTAATGTTTTTGTCTGGTATTGCCCTGCTCTCCATACCAAGTGCCGTAGTACATTCTTTTTCATAAATATATTCACTGGATACTGTTACTGTTGTAAAAATCAAAACCTATCCAAACGAATATAGAACATCTGTGCTGTTATCGTATAAGCAAGTAAGATTTTTTTGTATTTATATCAGCTGTTAACTTCATGTTTACAGAAAATAAAACGTTTTTACATTCAATCTGAAAATAGCTGAAGTGCTAGTGTAGCTTCTCTAGGTAATTATCTAATCGAAGAAATAAAACAAACTTTTATGCAATAAAAGCACAAAGTACCAAAATAAACCATGTCAAAGCAAAAAAAAAATATTCGTGTTATTTCAAAGCATTTTTTAACCCTTTCAAGCCCAGTTTTATTGTTAAATTCTCCCAACATTAAAATTGATTATGGATAATTTTTTTTTAAGTTTAACTAAACTAAACGTTTTCAATCATACAAGATCATCATTAGAGTTAAAACTGAATAAAACCTCTGAGTCTAGGTTAAAATATGTTCAAGATAGCATAAATTATAGGTTATCCCAATGCCCTTAGGGAAAAGGTTTGTTGAGGCGCTTTTTATTGCAACTATTAACCCAGAACTAAACAAACAAGTACAATCGTATGAACTTATCTTTTTCCCCAAGGGCATTGGGATAAACTAATTTATGCTACCTTGAACATATTTTAACCTAGACTCAGTAGTTTTATTCAGTTTTAACTCTGATGATAATCTTGTATGATCAAAAACGTTTAGTTTAGTTTTATTGAAAACAGTTTTTACCCATAGTCAATTTTAAATTTTCACTGGGCGGAATTATGAAAATATTTTTCCCAACTTGTTCCTATACTTTCTATTGAATACGTTTGGGAGAATTTTACTGTTGATCTTCTGTAGTTAGCTTTGCTTTATCAACTCTCAGTTTCTCATTGCCATATGTTTTATTTTGTATGTGCCATGTACGGAGAAGTTAGGTGTTGGTGGCGGCTGTAAAATACATAAAGGTAAGTGTTGTCCTTTCATTACAATATTTGGCACTGTGATACTGATAGTTCATGCGTAATTCAGAAACCGGAATGAGAAACTATAAAACTTCAAAGTATAGTTTTAAATTTTGCTCCAAAAGAATTTTCTTAATCACCTCTTAGAAGTTACCGGTTTATGCCTTCAAAAATCAAGAGACACGGTTTTGGAATTTGAAATATTAAATATGCACTTTATACTCGATTAAGAACGATTTTTAGAGCTTTAGTATAACCTAACTTACCTTGAAGATTTTGTCGATTCCTTCCAAAAAAATATTTTAATAAATTGTTTTAGTTCCATTAGGTTTGTGCAAGAGAAAGTTAGGGGATAGGGTCCCTTCAGTTTCACTTGGTTTGTGTTACACCAAAAAACTTTGCAAAGATACTAAAATATACGAATTCAAATAATTCTCAAATTTTTTTACCGACGTGCTCTTCAAAATTCACACATTGCTGGAAGTTGAGATTTTAAGAGACTGTTCTTACCTGCATTACAGTTGACCACATTCTTGTAGTTAAGATAACGCCTGATTTATTTTTGGGAACGACGTTCAATGAAAATCTGTATTAGCATAATTGTACAATGGGTTAGAGGTTTAACAATATCCTCTAGATCAAACAATAGCTTGATGCATGGACAATGGATAAACAAATTACTGGAGAAAAAGAATAAAGGACGTCATAACAGGTGGGAAAGTTAGTCTTTACATAGTAAATGTTGTTTTGCGATGCCAGCATGACGATATTTGTTTATTCCTACTGTTTAAGGAGCTCATTTCTGGATGGCAGACATAAGAAATTTTTTATGTAGGCATAAGTTGCATCTTTTAGTTGTACACTCGAACCTCGATTATCCGGATTTAGAATATACGGACTTTTTTCTCTGGTCCCAGTTTTGTCATGAATATTAATTAGTTGTGATATTGAAAACTTAAAGTCACAAAAAGCCCAATAATCCTTTCAAATGACTGTTGAAACAGCGTATTATCCTGTGCTCATTTCAAATTCGTAAGTGCGATGAGGAAGACGAGGACGAGACACTAGTATCACGATGATATACCCCAAGTTTAAAAAACTGTCAATCCGAAAACTGCCTCGTGCCGCTATTGCGTAATCATCTCAAAATTCACTTTACATTTACCTGACGATCGCCGTATTGAATATAATATGCCAAAAACGGACAAAAATTCTCTTTTAGAAATTGTTATAATGTCTAAACAGCGCTATTTAATGCTAGTTATCCTGTTAAAAATGTATTATGGCAATGATTTCGATCCATTGAAGCTTTGGACATGGTATTGAGGAAGCAGCTAATTCTTTTACTTATCGTGGAACGTTAAAAGAAGCCAAGTCCTTATTTCCAGTCCAGTACAAGCCTTCTTCTCAGTTATTTTAAGACCCTGAGCAAGGGTCCGGCCTGGAATCGAACCCCGGTCTCCCACACAGTAGACTGGTGCCTTACCAACTGGACTAATCAGGAGAAGGTTAAAATTTGTAATTCAAACTCATTTGTTTGTAGCAAGTCAACAGATCCTTCACCAGACAACACGTACAGAATATAACAGCAATTCAACCAAAGGTATCCTATGGTATGTTCGTGGAGTAAGTTAGATGAAGTGTCAGGGAGCTATTGTATATTTACTAATAATAATCAAAGGTATCCTGTGGTGAGCTCGTGGAGTAAGTAAAATACTGTGTCAGGGAGCTGTTGTATATATACTAATAATAATCAAAGGTATCCTATGGTAAGCTCGTGGAGTAAGTAAAATACTGTGTCAGGGAGCTGTTGTATATATACTAATAATAATTAAAGGTATCCTGTGGTAAGCTCGTGGAGTAAATACGATACTCGTGTGTAAGGGAGCTGTTTTATGTTGACTGTTGTTCATTAATACATACAACCACATGTGCTCCTTTTCTGACGAAGTCATGTACCGAACATCGAAATATCACGTGACATATTGAAGTCTTTCATTGGTAGCCAAATAAGACCATTCTCGATGACTATTAAACAAATACATGATTATTGCGCTTGCAAAACTTGAGATGATCGGAAATCGATTACAAATGTTCTACTGTTTACGCCTGACATTCTGATTCCCCATCTGATCCCGATAGCTCTCCATAAGCTGAAAATGAATTTGGAGGCTAGACGTACAGTGTTCAGAAAAAACTTGAGTTAGACCAGAAAAACGAGAATAAATTTACATAACCACGGGGGATGGAAAACCCGAAACTATATCTTATGAAATAAAGTGATCCTTACCTCTTCTGCCCGACATTGTCTTGTTTTAAATTAACTGTCTTAATCCATTTTATTTTAGCCTGCGTACATTCGAACTCGGAGTGGAATTGAAGGGTCTGCAATTTCGCGTCCCCAATTCTGTTCTGACACAAATTTGCATATGGAATGCGCATGCGCCTTGTCCTCACATTTCTTAAAGTGGTGTTTGGTTATTTGATCACAGTATTTACTTCAGATAGCGGACTTATAGTTATTTAATAACTGGCAAGCTTTTTGGCTCACCAGCAATTTTCCTGCAGTTTTGACAGTATGAATTAAGGTTGTGTTTTTTTGTAAAGGAGTTTATGTCATGTTTGCTAAACTGAACACTTTTCCAGATTTACTAGTAACGGATTTACAATTATGGAAATCAATATTGGTTTGTTTTATGGTGGCAAGCAATTACTGTTGGAAGCAAAAATATGTAAATAGCTGTTGACTTTCTTACGCACAAAATATGGAATCACAACATTTAAAAACACTTCAAAAACCGTTTGATTTCTACTTATGTTTTATTTCAAAACACCCAAAGAACCTACAGATCAACTTTTATAACAAGGTACCTGCTACCATTACTCTTACGATTTAATTACAAGATTCAGTAAATACTTTGCAACTTGTTCCTAAAAATTATCTTCTTCATTTTAACTTTTAAAGAATCTATTTTCTTTAAATAATCCTTCTCGTGCAGATTTTTGTGATTCGAATGTTGTTGTTCAATTTTAACACCAGTGCCCGTGAGTACCAGCGTCTGCTGGGAGCTAACCTGCGATGGATTAGTGTCCTGTCCAGGGGGAGTCAAAGACTCTCATTCGCTTAACACTACAGAAACCGGAGATAAGCGCCGGCTCCATAGGCCACTAGGCTCGAAAGGATTTATCTTTTTATATACAACTGTACAGTCTAATCCTGCGTTTATGTTCCTACTAATATCATTACATAACCTTGTCATACAAAAAGTACAAATAGCGTAAATGTTGATAAGATCTTTTATCTATGAACAAAATACCGTTACAATTCAAAGAAGAAATATCCAGTTGTTCCGTATTTTATCAACAATTGTAAAACAAATAATCTCTTTACTGCAGAATTTCGCTGCTGTTAAGCTGAGGGAAAAGACAAAGACAAAGTCCTACAGTATTTTTAATGGTGGTTCCTCTCGTCTCAACGCAGTGATCTACCTTTTATCCGCTGTACTCGGTGCTATGGTGATAGCTGGTGCAATCTTTGACATTGTATGGCATCGTAGAAAACGTCCCATTGCGACAAGAGGTACGTTAGAACAGGGGAAGTAAGGGGGCTGGGGGTGGGGTATGGGTGCTCGAGGTAAACAGCCACAAAGTTATTGGTGAGAGGAAAGTGAAACTGTATCGCTACTCTGAAATATTGATTGACCAACGAATAAGGACAGTAGCAGATTCTACTACTACTATTATTACTACTACAACTTATAAGATTGAGTTTTGTTATTTCATTAATCAGAAAAGCTACCGCGCACAGATTTCGACGTTTCGATGATATCCTGTTATCATTATCAAGAAAGTGAAGAAATTTACGTAATAGAGTATACAAAACTAAATTGAAAACAATAGTCTATTATTCTTAGGCAGTGAATCATCAAGTGATATTACATAAAGTAGTAGCAGTTGTGGCTTTATTACGGCATGACATAAAAACTTTTACATAGCAAATTTTTAAACTACAAATACATTGCTGTTGTAACAAAACCTAGTTTTGAAGTACGTGCATGTTTAGAAACACTAACATGTATAACTAGTACAGGTTGTATAGTAACGATAATGCTGTTCATAACGATCTTGATCATATTTCCATTTTGATTTGTTTTCTTTTGAGAAAACATTTGTAATGAAAACCCCAAGTCAAGTGAATACTTTGCACGTAATAAGTCTGATTGGATGTTAAGACTTGGTAGAATACTAGCTTGTCAATAAATCGGTGAAAAGCCAATGTAAAGCCTTGTACAATCGATTAACACGGTTGCCAACGTAATTGGATCATACAATCGTGATCAGTCTAAAAACCTTTTATAAAATTAAAACATATATGTCAAAAAGACTCGCAAAGACTGATCTGACAACAACAACTACAGGGGTGGGGGAACGTATTTTGGTTTGGGGGTCATGTTTATCGAGACCGACTAATGCCACAATCGAATAGCTAACACCTATGTTCAGAAATTACGATTCAGTCCTCTAATTTTTCGGATGATGAGCGATGTCAAGTGTCAAAACATTTAATACTTTTGGCAAAAGAAATGATTAGCAAACTCAGAAGATAAACGTACTACAACTACTACTACTACTACTACTACTACTACAACAAGAACTCCTTCAATATCCTTCTCTTTTCAATATTTTTTAAAATATTTAAAATATATAATATATATGGTGAAAATGACAACAAACATCCCTAACACATTTTTTTACTGCAGGAGATATTGATATGGTTGCTACTGGTAACGGCGATTTTAAGGTTCTAAAGCAAAAGTTGAGAGAGGTTCTGGAGTCTTTAGAAAAAATGGAAGATGCAAGGAAAAAGTCTTCCTCTAACTCATTGCAAATATAACTTTGTCTTATATAAAGTTTAAAGTTTCATAGAAATAAGAATGCATTTATAGTTTTTGTACTTAATACGTAAGTGCATGAAGAGTCAGTGAAAACAGTTTGTGTGCCATTTATGATTGAATATGATGTAAAGAAACACGAGAACGATTTCGTATGAACAACTTGCAAATTATATTTCTTGGGTCTGCTATTTTTATTGAAAGTGCTGAAAGTTCCATGAGTTCTGATGAAGATCTTGCGCAGAAAACGACAGCTTTTTGTTACTGTCCACCAGAATTCTTGCAGCTCATCGGGCCATGTCAGTTTTTTGTATTATCTTCTGAAATTGTGTTCTTTGCTTGAATTGGTGACTTTATTCCATTTTTTCCCAATTTTCGATATCATGTTTCAATTGCAAATCAGCGAAAAAAAATAAAAATTGAAGCTCCGTCATCTTTGTTAGATATGAACTGTGTTGCCATGATGAGCTGTCACTCATGACGTCACGCATAAAGTCAGTAATCAATATCACTGCATCTTAGCTTATTCCGGTTATCCGAGTCACAATTTCAAGTCGACATCAGTGAAAAAGTATTTAGTCTCAGAAATATCGATCTTTCCGTTCTAGCAATCTTTTGATTTGTCAAGTGTCAAGAATTTAATTTGACGCGGTGACATCTATAACATGCTGAATTTCACTTTGACAGCTCGCCAAAGAAAAACAAACAAACAAACAAAAAACATGCAACCTGGCCATAATTGTCAACGAATTAGCCGAGGGAAGACGCTAGGCTTACAAGGAGGAATTCAGAGCCGATGCGCGATAGTTTTCAGTGCAGGGGCAGAGAATCTTATATTAAGGCCACTCTCTACCCTAAGTTTTGGTGGAGAGTGAATAAGTTGAGAGAAGTATTTGAGTGTGATGAATTTGGAGGATGACCGCCAAACCGATATTCTATCAAATATAAACTCCAAAATTGATTTTTAAGCTTCTTTAAAATTCACCCAAATTCAAATCTCCCTTAAAAAACCTCATCCGAAAAATCTGAAAATATTTACGAGGCTTCCTTTTTATTTAATTGATCGTAAAGTGATTATTGTTTTTTTCGATTTTCAAAATGATGACGGAAATATCATCAAAAATGTCACCAAAAGTAGCGAATCCCCCATAGGGTACAGATTGGCCTTAAGTCAAAAGTAATAGACCGTGACGTCATAGCTATTGTATTCGAATGAACGAAAATGAGGCCGACATCCAGGTGCCTGTGTTAATTTATAAAGATCATAGTTGAGAAAAAAACAGTGCCATTAGAAAAATATGTTTTACAAAGAGCCAAAACAAAGTATAACAGGAAAAAAGTTTTTAAAGTTCTGAAAAAATTTAATCCACAGCGTTCGACTCAAAAGACTAAAAAACAAGTGATATCAAAAAAGACCGTTCACCAAAAAAATGTTACCATTATTTCATCGATGTATATAGTGAATTGAAAAATAAAAGGTTTGTAGCAAAATAAAACGAGAACGCCTGTTCTATAAGTTTGCACTCGTTGGCACTTACTAATACAGCTACTAGTAGAATACAACAACACTACAAACAGTGCTTTTACTTAAGATATCACCTAAATGTTGAGTTATATTTTTAAAAGAAACAAATAAAAATATTTTATTGAAACTGGACTGAATGCTTTCTTTTAATGCTAAGCAAAAGAGATGATGTTTTAAAGTGTAGTTTTCGGTATTTTTTTATTAGCGCAATTACATTCGACACAGCTAAAGTTCGATGTCTAAATGGAACACAAGTTACAAACACAAAGAATAACAAGGACTTTAAAATTATTTATAAACATATAAACTGAGCTATAAAAATATTTTCTTCACAAATTTTCGGCCGCTCGTACTGCTGCCTTTCTCAAGTGTACGGATAAAAAATTACGAAACGGATTAAAACGGATAAAACGAATAAATTACAAAACTCTTGGGAACATACACAACGTTAACAAAGAATAAAAATATTAAGAGCGGTCATGCTTATCATTATCCGTTTTAATCAGTTTCGTAATTTTTTATTTATTTGTTATTAGGGAATAATAATTGATTAAAACTAACTTATAGTCGATACATTTTAAAAAGGTTAATACAAGTGTGGCAGAAACACAATAGTACACATGTTACTTGTATCAGTCTCCTGCAGCTTGGTCAAAATTAATTGAAATGTATTTTTACTAAAAAAAATACAAAATGTGCGTAATTTTTTTCCTGCTTATTCAAATTTTGAATTTATAGATGGCAATAGCCTTTATCTGAAAGATTGAATTCGAAAAAATTGCAATATTTAATAAATTTAATTGATTGCGGCGTCATTGTAAGTGGTGAGACCAATTGTAGAGTAAACGATAATAGGTACAATGAGGAACAAGATGAAAAACAGACGATCAAGATACCCCGAAACATCCTGCCAAGTAATTTCCGGTTCATTATCGACGGTCGTTTTCTTAAGTATCCCAGTTATAGTCTCGCTAACATCATCCCTTGTAGCCTGGATTCCAGTGACGGGTCTTGCACGAATCTTGGTTTCTTTTCTGCTGCAGCTGCTCCGGTAGCATTTTAGCTTCATTAAAAGTCTAATTATCCATTTAGGTGGAGACCCACCCCTGTGATAAACTTTTAGTACTGATACAGTTGCTAGAAGACTCAGAAAAGTAGTTGCCATGGTGAGGACAACAAAGATTTCTAATAAGGGAACAACGTCTGAAGTCTCGGGGAGTGCAGCGCCTAGTAACAATAAGTAAACACTCATTGACAACAGGATTGTCATCACGTAACCGATCCGTTCGCCGCTCTCAATAGGAATTGCAAAGTTGACCAGCGTTAATATTCCTAATATGGAAATGGGAATGATCAGGTGCATCACGTGGTATAAAGGCTTTCGCTTGAGATGAAGGGTTATTGTTACGTCACTGAAAAAGTGTGGGCAGCAAGGGTAAAGTCTAACGTTCCTACTGGCTCTGATTTTGGTGACGGTCCACTCTCCATGGCCAAGAAAGTTATCTGTATGGAACAGAACGATTGAGTGAAAACCTACATATGGACTGTCAGAATCAAATAATAGCAAGTATTACATGAATACACAAACTAATACTTTACTTAACGTCAATTTCGAAGGAAGTGGTTGCCCATCTTTCTAGCCAAAGGATAATGATTGTTCAGATATCTTGGCTTGAAGTCAATTCGAATTTGAAGAAGGAGGAAAACCAGAAAACTCGGAGAAAAAACTCTCGGAGTCAGATCCAGAACGACAAATCTTAGCCCGCATGCGGAGCCCAGGAATCGATCCCAGGTCGTAAAGGTGGGAGGCACGACTGATTGACCATTATGCCAACCTTACTCCAAGTTAGCTTAGGTCACCGGAACACGAGACCTCGCTAACAAAATAGAAAAAATCGTAGTCATGACGGCATGTAGAGGCAAAGCTTACTCTTTTCATGATAACAATAAGAACCATTAAAAGTATATTTAGCTTTTCTGTCATTTTTACTACCAATATGTTGTCCAAAATATTTATTTTAGCTAGTAGTAACAACTGCGATGTCTACAAAGACGTCTCTCACCTGCAAGTTTAGTTGCCACGTCGTCTTCAGTGTCCGTTTCACCAGACCGATATTGAAGATATCTTTCGCCATAACTCCATGAACCAAAAGTCATAGAGCATATTTGGGAATCAAATGGCCAGTACTTTACGTCAATCTCACATGAACTAGTAAATGTTGCAGGCGCCATCCATGTACAGCGCCCGCCTTTGGTTACCATGACTTTTGTTTGGAATTTCGTTAGGTATCCTGCCATTGGAGTTTGCTCGTCAGCACTGTAAGAAAGTGAAATACTGATGTAATAGAATAGGATAAGAATGAGAAAAAATTTTGACACAAACAGGAATTAAGTAGAAGTAATAATAATTATAATACGTGGTTGGCGCAGTTGGTAGTTCGATCCCGGCAATTTGCCCTGATTCGAGTATTTACGTGTTTTTCAAATGGTTTTGTAACGTATGATTGCGATCCAAGCAGCCAGTTGTAAATTACCTTTTATGAGTGAGATTTACAAATTTTGGAAAATTTCTATACTTAAATTGCGTATTTTTACATGTGAATATGATCAATTGACCAATGCGGCTAGACAGGCGGACGTAATAGGATAGGATAGGATGAGATATGATAGGATAGGATGGGATGGGATAGGATAGGATGGGATGGGATGGGATGGGATGGGATATGATATGATATGATATGATAGGATAGGATAGGATGGGATGGGATATGATATGATAGGATACGATGGGATATGATAGGATAGGATGGGATGGGATAGGGTGGGATATGATACGACTGGGATGGGATGGGATGGAATGGGATAGGACAATATAGGATAGAATAAATAACCTTATACTTACTTATTGTACAGCACTGTATCAGGTACCCACATTTCAGTTGGTGGAACATGAACAGTGTCTATTCCCCCGAACTGAGCCGGTTTCCATCGGAGAAATGGGTTTTTCCACTTCTACTAATAAAAGGAAATTTGTGATAAATCTATAATTTGTCGATAACAAATTGCTAGAATTCGAGGCAGGTACAATGACTAATGTGAAACCATTTCCATATTTGAGGAAATTCCGTAAACCACAAGGTTTGTTTTATTAATTGTGAATTATTAAAAAAAGATAAAAACTGAGATTGCACTGACGGAGTTTTGTTGCTATATTTAAATGAAAAGTTTAGTTTGATTTTTTTTAGACGAAAACAATGTTAGTTTTATCTTAGTATATCTGGAGAATGATTCAATATACCTGAGTTATCCACACTATAAACAGTATGTTTGAAATACTCACACTGTAACCGTATGTCTGAGTCACCCATAATATAAGGCTATTGCCTCGTAGTTCATTCGGCCACGAGGTCTAATTGTTAAATAAGATATGAAATGTTTTACAAATGTGTGACACCATGGGAAATGTAAAAATCAATAAATTGAAACAAAGATTTTTGGTGCAATATAAAAAAGACGCAAAGAACCTTTATTACAATGTATTAGTATAACATACCGCACTGAAACAGTATTCGTATATTTCGCACGCTCTGATTAGTCAGTACCGACTGAGGTTTGGATCGCCCAAACGGCAAACGTCTGTGTTTGTTTTTATTTTAATTTATAGTATAGATAGGACCCTACGTGCGCTTTGATTGGTCTAAAATCTATGTTTTATTTAACAAATAAAGAAGCCTAAGCCGTGTTTTAGACTGTGATAAAACACGACGGCTATTTGA
>JAOTRI020126989.1:0-11700 GCA_028564885.2 Zoanthus sanctaehelenae
GTAGTAGTAGTAGTAGTAGTAGTAGTAGTAACAAGCTTTATTGGTATGATATCAAGGATTTTATAAATCATCAATATCAATTAACTATATATATTCTTGATTACATGCTTCATAAATTAAACATTCCTGATTACATGCTTTATGTAATTGAAAACAAACTTTTTTCATAACGACAACAATAACAGCAAAATGTATAAAAACAAAATTAACGATTGATGTGTAGCACAAGTGGTGATCATTCTACAATTTTCATTTTTATCTTGCGTCTTGAGAAATATTTGTCTATCTAGTAAGCAACACATTTTGTTAAAGAATGGTTGCCTGATGTAAATAAGAAGGGGAACCACAGTAGATCTTTCTGTAGATTATATCAAAAGCGCGTGGATTTTATAAAAACGGTCTCCCTTGGCTCAAAATACAAATTGCAATCAAGAAGTAAGTGGATTTCATTCTTAATGTCGCTAGTATTGTAAAATTTACAGAAGCGGTTTTCTTGAGGAAGTATTGGTCTGCAACATCTTCCAGTTTCAACTAACAGAGAATGATTACATGTTTTGTACTTAATGTAAATTTTTTTGCATCGAAATTTTGAACTGTTTTTAAAAACAAATCTTCAACAAAATCTTTTTTAATTCTTGAATAGAACTTTAGTCTTTTTGAGGAATTTATTTTCATTTTTCAGTGTTTACGATAATTTTCTTTAAGACAACGAACAATTTCACTGATAATATTCTCAGTTAAATGTTCAATGTTCAAGTTTCCCAGATTCATAGCATTTGGTAATCGTATAGAAATTCTATTAAATTGCTGTAATAGGACGGTTTTCAAGTTTTGAACCATTCTCAAGCATAATGTACAAAGTTTGTTTAACAATAGAGTTTAGATATTAGTAGTATGTATATAAATGTTTAATAACAGCAATTTGGATAGGATAGCTTCCCATTACACCTCTAGAAGCATGATTTGTGGCCCGGCGATTTAGACCCAAAAACATTTAACAAAACTGCAAATGTATTTTTTCTATGGGTACTTTATACCATTTTCCAACGTCCTGCTGGCATAAGCCCCCCACACTTCACTACCGTAAGTCAAAATTGGTTTTATGGTAGTTTCAAAGATTTGTCTCGCTAAACGTAGAGTTAGTATTGAAAAGTCAATGTGTTTTCAATGCTTTTTTTGCTAATGTTTTCTCAGCTGCTGTAAAATTTCCTAAAGAATTAATTGTTATCCCCAAATACGTCTACCCGTTTTTTGAGAAAAAAAAATTTATAATTGATGTCTAAAAACCATTTGGCAATGAAACATTCTAGGATTTTTAGGCATTTATTCAAACCTTGTTTAGATTTAGACAGCATAACAAGGTCATCCGCATAGAGATGACTATTCATTCCGTTTGAGAGGATAGTAGTAGTAGTAGTAGTAGTAGTAGTAATAGTAGTAGTATAGTAATAGTAGTAGTAGTAGTAGTAGTAGTAGTAGTAATATAGTAGTAGTAGTAGTAGTAGTAGTAGTAGTAGTAGTAGTAGTAGTAGTAGTAGTAGTAGTAGTAGTAGTAGTAGTATGCAAAATAATACAACATACATGCTGTTAATTGTCACTAGCTCCCCTTGGGAGGTGCTCTTTGTTCCTTTCTGACAAACCCTTCGTGCGTTTTCCCACGACAGTCTTTCGCTCGCAGCAATTCTATAACAGCGGCTATCATAGTTCACCCATCCATTGTCACAACGTCCCTGTGCTAATAAAACAGCATTAAAAAACTCTTTGTAAAGAAAAATAAACTGTAGTAAAATGGCTTTGTATTTTGCCGACGAGTTAAGATCTTAGAATCTATAGTTCTAATACTCTATTCATAGTTGTTTTCTAATAAAACTGATTGGTAGCCGATTAACAATATTTTAAGATTGTAAAAATGATAATTTATTCACTTAAAAATATATTTTGAGCGTAAGTATAATTAACTGGTTTTCATAAAAGTGCCAAGGATAAAATAATTTAAGATCATGTAAAATATTGTTATTAGTTAAAAAGTAAGCTTGACGTTTTCAAACTTTCTAGTTAATCGTGAGAGTAAAATATCACTAATCCTATTTCTAGCCTATTCTTTACTTGATGAGTCCTCAAAACGACGAAACAGCTATCCACGGTTGCTACAGTTGCTTGCTTTGACGTTACTTGTGTGAATGTAGGTGTGCGCATGCGTGTAAGTACTGGCCAAACAGTGGAGTAGAGTTTGAGTGTTTTTTCCTTTTTAAAATTTTACAAACATTTTTAGGACCGACTCCCCAGAGGTGACGTCATTTTATCACAACTTTCAAGGCAGCATATCAAAAACAAAAATAAGTGTGAAAATATTTTTGGATTTGACTGAAGAAATAGGTTTCCTTCTAATCTATTATTAAGATTTTAGATTATTTTACTGGTTAATAAAAGTGCTTCTCGTATCTTCTCTTTGATGAGCATTTTCTATAGTAAACTTTATTTCTTTATTCATTAGCAGGGCTGGAGCAGCCAGGACAAGAGTGGTCAGGCACATTACTTCTCCAAGTAGCTAGCTACATTAATAAATAGTCAAGTAAATGCTTTCAATAATAAATAGCTTATAGCTAGTTATAATGTTAATCTAGTTAGATTTGACTGTAGTCTAATTTAGTGAAAAGTGGTCAGACTCAGGCACATTACTCTTCCAAGTAGCTAGCTATAATGTTAGTCGAGCTAGTTAGATTTGACTGTAGTCTAATTTAGTGGTCTGACCGGTTATTCCAGTTATGATTAGCATTATTATCAAGTAGACTTGTTTGACCTGTACGACTGTTGAGAACTGCATTTTTACCCAACCCTTCCCCCCACCCTCGCCATCTTCATCCTCCCTAGCTACTTTGCGTAAGGCTCTGATAATAATGATGACAAAAAGTGACCAGCAATAAAAGAACTTTCTAAAATGATACAAACTTACTTGGTCCTGGAGATGGAGGAATGGTTGTTGATGGAGGTACGTACGAGTCTATAAATAAAGTAACATGTCAACAACTTAGCTCTAAAATCAACTTTTAATCGTTTGAAAATTTATTCATGATAAAATAATTATATAAAGATTGACAGATTCAGCTGTCAGCAAAGCAGTTTAGAAAAATTGACCTTTTGTACCGACTCGATAACATTTGATCGACGGCTCAATATGTGATGTCAGCGGTTGATTATGGCGTAGGTTATAATATTGGGATGATTAAAACGAGAAAAACACATGGTTACAGTGCGGCTTTTGCCTGGTATTAAAAAATGTTTTTGCAGCACCTCCAGTAGATTGCTGAAAAATGACAACATTCCGAAGCAAGCTGACATATTTATGCTTTGATTATCGTCACCTAAATCATATACACCGCTGACAATCTTAATTGCGACCACAGTATCAAACCTTTTCTCGAGAGTTTTCTTTGTTTCTCAATGCGATTTAACAAAAGACATCCTAGATTTAATCAAATACAATTCTAGCATTCAGTTCTTCTTTCATAAAAGTAATATTTTTCGGACCGAGGGAGCATGGATACCAGACACGCCTATTCACTCCCTAAAACAAGAACTAATTGTGGTACTTTCAGCATGAAATTTGAGGGAACAAAAATCTGGAATGAAATTGCGCTTGACAAAGATCTAAAAACTCTTTCCATAAAGAAGACGTTCAAAGCCTAATTAACAGAAAAGTTCATCAGTATCCTGTGTAATATATCTGCTTATAGTGTTTTCCTGGCCTCGTCAAATTTTACTTACTATTGTGTTTCTTGCAAATGAAAGGCCTCTTTCTGAAGCACAGGTTGTCATTCCATCTGCCATTGACTCGATACAGCTCCATACAATCTTCCATCCCCTGCCAATCATTTGGCTCTTTCCAACCATAAAATGTAAAGTCAACAGGACTCCCATCACTCCATTGGTAACTGGTCTCAGTTCCCAGATCGTTCAGCCCGATCCAAAGTGTCCACGCGCTGTAACTATAAATACAATATGTACACCACCACCGTCAAAATTACTAAAACCATCGTTGTTACCCTAAGCAGTGACATGGCCACCCAGGTTATCACAATCGCATTCACCATTACCAAAATCGTAGCCATCGTAAATACCATCAAAATCACTGTTAATGTTACGATAATTGTCTCCGATTCCATTACTACATAGTTGTCAACTCTCCCCCATTTTGCGGGAGTCTCGAGATTTTCAACCCTAATTTCTACCGGTGTCCCGAGCAACAGCTCGAATCTCCCGCTTTTTTAGAATTGTCAGTAACACAAGTAGAATTATAATTTCACAAAAATCCTTTTGATCGAAACACCGTATATAAAAAAGTATTGACTAATGCGCTATTTTGTCGCTGTCATGTTTCTGTCAAATTTTGCTTTGTTGGGAAAACTTGTTTATCTGTTGTCAGCCAATCATGGATTGGCTAGCTTGCAAACTAAGAGAAGCTCGAGAGGCAGTGCCTAAACAATTCCTCCTTCAGTCTTAAAATATGCAAAGAGTGTCACAATGAGATGCTATCGCGTGCTTTCCATTTATAACGAAGTCATTTGTGAGGAGAGCTCTCCTTAACGGTTGTACCTCTTACATCCCCTATAATTCCAATATTGGGGGGTCGACGGCTAGGATACTACCCATGTCATTTTCAATGTGACAAATGTCAAGATATTTACATTTACTATCAACACCACCACAACCATAATGAAAGTTAAAACGAGAAGCAATTCCATTTTTCACTTATTTAATGAATATTTCGCGTGTCATCCGACGACCATCTTCAGATTATGCTAAGTAATACAATCAATTTTTTCAGTTAGTTTAACATTTTCAGGAGAATTGTTTTGCCTTACTTCTTTGATGTTGTTTTTTGTTCTTTAATAAGCAATGCTTCAGGAAGCTTTCTTTTCCTTTAAGTGTTAAAATCGGTCGACCATCACTTGAAACTATCATGTACTCAATATATATACACAGGAAAGAGTTCTTTTTCAAATGCGTGTTTACAGTATGACGAGGATTTATCTCTTTTGTGTTTAAATCTTTTATTCCTCCGTTTGATCTTCTCACAACATCCTTCATGTTCACATGTAACTTCGTAAACGAAACCGTCTCTGGTTTATGTTTACTCTTTCTATCATGATGCTAAATAGACTCTTGAACTATTTTATTTCCAAGAAATTGACATTTACTACATTCTTTATAACAAAAAATTATCTAAATGAAGGTTTAAACTCAAAGGGAAATTCAAAGCAATTAGTAAACTCGAGTATTCAAATAGAACTAACCGAAATTTCACCATGTCTCTAAGGAAGTTCAGTTCTGCTTGACTGTGTATGCTGACAAGATCTCCTCCAGCTCGTCTACATACCGCTCGCGCATCCATCCACGTACGGATATTGCTGAGGGACTGGTTGCTAAAGTGGTAACACATGGTGTTCCACAGTGTCCATCCAGCTAAACAGATTGTTGGATCTAATAGATAAATATGAATTAATACATAAATAGATAAACACATAAATACATAAGTAAATAAGTATATAGATACATAAATGAAAAAATAAATGAATGAATAAATAAATAAATAAATAGATAGATAGATAAATAGATAAATACATACATACATACATACATACATACATACATAGATACATAGATAAAATAGATACATAGATAAATAGTGAATAAACAAACGAACAAAAAAACAAACAGACAGATAGACAGAAAGACAGACAGTTGTGGGTCTTAGACTAGACAATCCTCAGCAGCGGCTCGAATATCTCAATTACCGTACATGCTCTCAGTTAAGAAATTAGATCACAACACCGGGAACACTATTATGCTTTTTTCGACAAGTTTATTTGTTCTTTTAACCTCCCTAATAATTCGCTGAAACACTGGACCTACGGTTTATCGTCATTGTCCGAGAAAACGCAAAGGTCTATATCCATTTGCAATGTTATCGCAAAGGCATCACCTTCTCCTCAATCAATTTAATACCCTGAATATTAGTCCATCCGGGAATCGAATCCGAGTTTCCAGCACGACAAATAGGCAATTTAACAACTAGGTTAACCATGTAAGGACTCTGTATTGTTGAATATAAAGACTTTAAGGAAACTCCAATAAAATCCGTAGTGATGGTGACTAGTACGATGTATTTTACATGGAAGATCTTTGTAGTAGACGCAGGAAATAGCCGTTTTTTGACCATTTTATTTGCTGTATGATATGGGTATAATGATATACAATATAGAAAATGTAGTTATTACTTATGATAACAATTATCTTACCTTGAGTTGTAATGGGCCCAGGAGGTGAAGTTGGAATTGTTGTCGGAGAGGACTTTGCTGCAAGGTTGATATAAAGTTAAGTTTATTTTTTGTTCTCCTGCAGCTAGGGAAGCATGTCTGTCTTTGGTGTTGGTGGTGGTAAGACAGAGGACATTAAGCAAAGTTTTAACGACTGCAGAAATATTGCTTCCATCTAGCTGAGATTAAAGATAATAGAAATATAAAGTAATGCTAGTATTTTTTATGATAAAAACAGCAGTGAGGATAGTATAAACTTTACTAATAAGTAGCAGAAATGTTGATCTTTTTTTGTTTACATTCACTTCAGCAAAGGCCTCGTTTTGAGTACCATATTCTTTTGAAAGTTAACCCTTTCAGTCCCAATCAGTTATCTACACCCAACTTCTCCTTACATAACACATACAAAATAAAACATCTGGTAATAAGAAATTGAGAACTGATCAAACAAAGCAAAGTACTAAAGATAAAAAGAAAAATTCTCTCAAACTTGCACAATGGAAAGTATGGGAACAAGTTGGGAGAATTCAACAATACGTCTGGGACTAAAAGGTTTAATGAATTGAATTTCGTAGCTGCTCTTTGTTCGCATGCTGCTTTGACATCACAAGGTTAACATGCTGTAATTGGTCTATGCGAAGACAAAAAGCCTCTTTGACATTATGTCGTAAAATCTTACTTTACATCTATCAAGATCACTCAAGATTTTTTGCCTTTATAGTTTTTTCATATGGCTCTATCATGCTTCTACCTTGCTTTATTTGGTTTACATGTTGGTAAATATATTGTTTTCATTTAGGTAGCTGTCTAAAAGCTGTTTCCTGAATTCTAAACAAAACTGGCAAAGTGTGTAGATTGAGGTTTATTACCATTTAACTGTTTACAGTTCTCCAAACCTAGTTTTTGTGGTCATACTTTCTAAGAAGGTTGCCAAGGTTATCAATTCAGTTGCCATAAAAAGTTATTGTTTTAAAATTAAGCAATAGAAAACATTTCCGTGTTTGCATAGCCTGATATAAACACTCGAGGGGTTGGGAGAATTCGAGACAGTTATGGAAACCCGAGTTGAAGTCGAGGGTTTACATAACTGTCAAGAATTCTTCCAACCCCTCAAGTGTTTATATTAGGCTATGTAAACACGCCTCTCGGCCAATTAGAGCATATGTACTATCTTAGTTATTTTATAAAGAGTGGTTTTCAGTTTTAAACTTGTGATCGTAAGTCCGGAGTTCGTCTAAGAACATCCTAACAACAAGAAAGGAATTCAGCAAATTGGCAATCGTTCTGACATTTTTGGTCGGCCATTATTTGATCTACTTGCCATGGCAACCAAAATGGCCTCAGCTTGGAGCACTTCCTTTGAAAAATTCATTTCCTTATAATGGTCTATTATTAACCCTTTCAGTCTCAATCAGTTATCAACACCCAACTTCTCCTTACATAACACATAAAAAATAACTATTTGGCAATGAGAAACTGAGAATTGATCAAAGAAAGTAATCCAGAGAAGATCAAAAGCAGAATTCTCCCAAATTTGCTCAATGAAAAGTATTCGAACAAGTTGGGAGAATTTAGCAATACAACTGGGACTGAAAAGGTTAATAACTTATGTCTTTGTTAGGCCTAGAAATTCAAGCTCTTTTTTTTTTTAAAGCACAATCTGCAACAGAAGAAGAAAAAGCCCGTTTGAAAGAAGACTTGAAAAATATTGAAAAGGAGAAAATGCTGTTAGATGAAGAAATGGAAAAGGAGAGAAGAAAAGTTGAACTGTTATCTCAGGAGTATCAGGAGACAACTATAGCCAAGGAAGATATGGTGAGTTTAACTTAATCATCATCATCATCATTCCAGTTTTGATCCGGTTTTATCCCTGTAATTGAGGGTGGCCCGGATTTACCCCACTCTGCCAGCAATCTTTTCCACTACCATTCTCCATCTTGCTTGATTCATTGCATCCTCCTTCTTCAAACCAACACTCCTACTCTCCTTCTCTAGCTGCGATCTCCATGTCTTCCCTGGTTGTCCTTGCTTTCTCTTTCCCTTCACTTCAAACTCCAATGCCTTCCTCATAACACATGCCTGTACCATCTGACTCCATTCGCCTTTGCCATCTGAACCACTGTTTTCTTCAATCCCAACATCTCCACTAGGTCTTCTGTCCTCCTTCTCTCCATCAGTTTCACACCACACATTGCTCTCAGAATCGTTCTCTCGGTTCTTCTCAAAATTGCAATCTCATTTAACTCCGATAAGTCATTCTTTTTAAATGCAGTGAGAACCTTTTGAGTTCAGCAACTTTCCACATTCCTTAAACTTTAGCCAACCACTTCTTGCTTTTGCAGTTACAGCTGCCTCACAACCACCACTTGCGTTCACTCTATCTCCCAAATAGCAGAAACGTCTTACTGTTTCTACCTCTTCACACAACTCCTCCACAGATCCCACAAATCAATTAACCTGATTGTTGCATCTTCCACTCACAAAATCTCTCCCCAACCTCATGGTCACTCTCTTTACTTTCGCACTTCTACCATGTATCCATTTCCCACATTTCACACACAACACTGAAATTGCCATTTCTGGTTTCCCACAAATGCCACATGGATCTATTTTATTTACACTCTTTTCATCTTCTGCACCACTAACTAATACTTTTGTCTTCCCGAGCTTCACCTTCAGCCCCTTGCTCTCGAATGCCTCCTTCCAGTTCCAGAACTTCTCTCTCAGTCCCTCCATTGTTCCTATGCCATCATGACTTCCCTTTTTGAGTCGTTTGTTTTGGGACATGTTGGATGCAAGTCAACATTATATTGACTTCATAATTTCCCTCTCATCTCATGAGCCATGCACTTTTCTTTCTTTGATCCTTGAGGTACAGGTTACTGTTCCTGTGACCTGTACTGTATTCGTCATTTTTCTCTTGTTTCTCTTGTTGTTTAGAGAAGTTCTTTGTTTTAAATGCTGAAAAAAGAAATATGAATCAAACTGAAACAGTTTGCAAATATTGCAAATGAAATTTTATTTCCCATTGAAGACAAATGTTTTTGTGATTTATACACCCTATTCTAGACTAGATGCTTTGAAAACTTGTCTTGAATAATGGCACATTTCTGTATGCTCAGTACATGCAATATTATGAGAGTACATTCCTGGGGAAGAGTCCAGGAAGTATGTAAGAAATCCTGGGATTTTATTGCATATTTACAAATAAGGTTAATATTTTCTGTGGTTATTTACTCTTTGTTTAGGAAAAAAAAGAACTATTTTTGGCACAGGAGGTAGAAAGGATGCAGTTTGAAAAAGATGAGAGGGAAAGATTAATGGTGAGTTATTTACTTAGTTACTAGTCAGTAAAGGAGATAAGATCATTAACTCTTATTTTGGACTGTCTACCAAAGTCAACGTTATGTTAACTCAGTGGGTGGAGTAGGTGCAGTGTGGCAGAAGGTGGACATTTGACATTTCAGTCCAAATAGGCCATGTCTGTGTTCTCTTGTGCCTGTGTGTCAAAGCGAGTCTAAGTGCAAAACCATTCATTTGAAAACGAATTCAGTTTCATTTTCATGCAAATCAAATGAAACAGAGGAACAAGGAAACTCTGAAATGGTTCATTGTATGATGGTTGTTTTCCAACTAAAAGTATGGTGACTGTCATCCATGGGATTTTGTGCGTTAACCAGCCCTTTCAATAAATTTAATAGTAGGAGACCATGAATGGAGAAGTAACCACCCACCGATTAACACCTGTCCAGTAGAATTCGCCAGATACCCCACATAATAACATTTTGCAAGGCATGAAAGTAGCTGACCTTGGTTCGAGGTTTTTTTTCCCAAGTAGCCAACAGCTTTCGTCAGCTGTCAGCACTTATTGAAAGGACAGATTAACAGTGTCCCATTAAGGTACAAACTAATACTACCAAATGGTTGGTAATCAGTTTATGAAATACTTTAAATACTTTTGTAACTATTTGAACAGGTTAGAGAAAAAAATTTAACAAAACATTCTAACAATTTCCTAATGGTGGCCTTTCTAATGAGAGCCTTACAGCTGACAGTTTCGCAGCAAGTGAAATACTGAATGGTTTGTTCTAGCTAAGTTAGAAGAAAACATCAAAATTTGGTAAATTATTGTGGCAATCAAAATACCCACCGAAACTTTGGGCTTCTATGAAACATATTGTCCCATTCCTAATAACTGAAAAAGTTTGACTGGAGAATACAGAAGGATTCAACTAATGAAACTTAAATGACAGGAAGAAACTCAAATTATCTTATATAACAAGATAAATTGCCTTGTATAAACCCACTAATAGTCTAGCTGGCATCCAACATTCTGATTGTTTACTGTAACTAAAGGCCTTAAAAGGTTTAACTAACATTTTGGAATGGAGTCCTTCGTCAGATTAAACGATTTGTCTATCTGTGATATCCTATTATTAGGTAATAAAAATATAAATTCTATACACCGTAAAAAAGAAATACTTACTAAGTAAGTATTTCTTTTTTACGGTGTAGAATTTACATTTTTATTACCAAATTGTTTCTTTAGAAATACCGACGCAGCTCAAACTAGCTTACCGCTAGTTATTTTTCTATCCAGTATTAGCAGGGCTTCTGATAAAGTGCGATTAAAAATCCAAAATTATGCGGCAATTCAAGACGCAGTATGCAGCGATTCAGGGCTCATTATGCGGTAAATTATGAAATTCTCTTTAGGTTATTTTTAACTTTTATATATATTCTATATGTGAAATGAGATACTGATTGGAAATCCATATTTAAAAGTTTCTACAATTTTTTCGGGGCTGCTCATATTATTGTGGTACCACTTTGTTGTCGGGTCTGTAAGCAAGAGTGCAAGTATGGGTGTTACATGACCCATAATGCGTTTCGGCAATTTACACACGCATGCGTATTGGGCCAGCCGATAGGCTCTGATATCATTTGTTCTGTTTTGAGAGATATCATTACGAAAAGTTACAAAATCGTTGATTTCTTCGCTATTTTAAAACGAATGTTGCTGAAAATGGTAAGTTATCTTGCCTTTATGGTCCTTTACAAAATATATTTGCCTTGTAATTTTTTCTTCAATAGTTTTAGAGAAATCGATTTCAGTGAGACCCCCGTTTTGATAAGTCTTCAGTTCTGAGTCGCCTTTACAAAAAAAACTAGTTAAGAGAAAAAAAAAGATAAGGGACTTTTCAAACTTCTCTGAAAAAGTATATTTTTGTCTGAGTTGTCAAAGCTTGAGTTAATTTCTGACAATCATGATGTTGATCAAATGTTTTCGTATTTTTATAAAGAATACAATGGCCTTTTATCAGGTCGCGCGAGACATGACGTCATGCCTTCCCCTGATTGGTCAAACGCTTTTGGTAGGCAA
>JAOTRI020127000.1:0-11699 GCA_028564885.2 Zoanthus sanctaehelenae
GCTTACCTGCAGGCAGAAAACTGACGTCTTTGTATCTTGGTTCTGGATTCGAAGTGTTGTCAGAGAAAGTGTAGATTTTTTGCCCTTGACTCGAAGCTTGTTAGTCAGTTCCTCAGTTATGAAAGTAGTGTTCGACCCGGTGTCGAGGAAGGCATTAGTTACAACTACCCGATCGGTTCCTGGTACTTTGACCTTCACGGGAAGTATAGCCAGGCTCGTTGTAACGCTCTTCATACTTCCGAACTTTTATATATCCATTCGCGCCGAGAATCATATTCCTCTCCGTGATTTGACAACCAAGACTTGACAAGCGAGTTTGGCGGGATAGGGTCTTTTTCAGGGAGTAAACTAACGACTTTAGAGCTTACAACGTTGCTCCCTTCTACATTAGCTAACGCTATCTCTTCCGCCTCTGTTTCAGCTAGCCCAGTCTCTATCTCAAGCTCTCGCTTCCTTTGCTTAAGCTGCAGCTGTTGCTGTTCCAATTCTTTCAATTTTTGCAGACTTGCTGCTTTAGCTAGTAGACCAGCCTTTATAACCGAAAGCTTAGCCATAGCGCTTGAAACCGAGCTCGATGTCGAAGAGTTTTTGCTCTTTCCGGAATGGCTGACTGAGTCGTTCGGTTGTACTTGAGAAATTTTTGAACACAAGGGCTCAGATTCACAATGTTCTTTTAAAAGAAAACTTCTACGTTTTTCAAGACGTGAAAATAAATCTTCAAATTTAAGCTCTTCAAACCTCATATAGTCCGCAGACTCATCAATATCTTCGTCTTCTGAAAGAGTATCGTGAAACAAAATATGTGCCTTTTTAAGGTTCTCTAGACAAATCACCAGCTCGATTTTGTTTCAATTCAATTTCCCCGGCATTTTGGATCACTGGAACTGCACGGATTAATACTTAGATTTGTGCCAACAAATAATTACAAATGTGTTAATTCTACTTTTAGAAAAGATAAAATATGTTAAAATATTTTAGAACGTAGGTTCAGCTTTGGCGTTTGCATGCCGTTCTTATAAAAGAGAGTATCTCAATATTCATCCTTATTTTATTTTTTACTCAAACACTGTACATCTTCAAAGTAATATTAAATATTTTTAATGTCTGCGAATATACTTATAATGAAATTCCAACGGCACGGTGTCAATATAGGGTCACAGAATCATCACATTCACTCCTACGAAAGATTACAAACAGACCAATACGGAATTGGTATTAGGAACGAAAGTATGCAGATTCTTGATAGCGTTTTTGGCGGCTCGATCTTGATGTCGGCGTGTGAAACACTTCAAATATGAGCTAAGGCCTTTACAAGCCTACAGGCCCATTTAAGGCCGACGGTTCATTATCTTTGTTGCCGAAGAGTAAAGCGGATGGAGGAATTCTTTGACTCTTCCTTGATGGAGCACTAATTCATCGCTGGTCATTTTCTATCATACACTGGTACTCATTTACCTCCCCCGGAAAGACGGAAAGCTAAGTTAGCTTAGGCGGAACTGAACAAGGCCACACAAATACAAATATTCGAATCTCGACCAACTGCGGGGATTGAACTTGGGAGCTTGTGGTTGGAAAGCAGAGACTTTACTAACTGCGTCAAACACGTCTGCCACTTCAAATATACTGGCTAATATCTTCAAATGTTTTGTTAACCGTTTCAGTCCCAGTAGTTATCAGCACTCAACTTCTCCTTACATAACGTATAAATTATAAGGCAATTAGTAATGAGATAATGAGAATTAATCAAACAAAGCAAACAGTTAAATATTGAAAAGTCAGTATAAACTTACGGACATGGTTGGCGCAGTTGTTAAGATCTCTGCTTTCCAACCACAAAGTCCCAAGTTCGATCCCGGACTAATTCGCTTTTGGTGTTGGTAGGAAAGTCCAGTGCTCGCACGAACGAACCGGTATCGCCATTCTTCGCTCTCTTGTCTTTCTTCTTGATCAAGGGTTATAACTTTCTGCTTCGGTCTTCAATCAACTACCACCTTTATGCTATTTTAAAAAATGCTTTTTCATAACAAATGGGGGGGGCAGTGCAGTGGAAGGTGGGAGGGGGTCAAATATTCTCGGAAATTGTAATAAAAAGTGGAGGAGGGTCAAAATATACCGGGAAGTTCTAGAAAGAGAAGGAGCAAATGTTTTTTAGACTTGAGCACAAGCTATCATGTCAATATGAACTTTTTCTAGGGACCCACCCCCTCCCTCCCTTAGAATCGCCAGGCGATTTAATGATAGTTTTATTTGAAACCAAACACAACAATTTACTATATGATCTTTATATTTCAATATATACCAAATACAATATTATCCCACTGATGCACATAGATCAATGAGAGAGTCGCAATCATCCTAATTAGGTCAGCCTTCAGGTGCAAAGTGACTATGGCCGAAAAAAACATTTCATTTTGGTAAACATAATTTTAAAATAGGCGCTTGTAAAGCGCACGTGTCTACTGCCACACTAGCGGTAGACAAATGTTTTTGATTTAGTAGGAGTCAACTTAGAGTGTGCAATTTTCAACGTCAAGTAAGTCCAAAACATTTTTTTTTTCAAGGTCAGAACAGTAAATTGACCGCATTATGTCACCATGCGAACTGGAGATTTTTATCTATCTTGTTGTGTTAACCACAACAATCAGGCCACGTGAATGGCGTCGAAACTCTGAAAGTACTCTTTGTATCTAAGTGTAATGCGATTCTTTAATTTAGAGTGAATATATATTATCTGCATATACTTATTTTCTTATTTTTATTGTTAAATACATAACGTTTTATTTCTTATATATTATTGTAAAGAAAGGTTTAAATTTGTTACAAAGCAACGTTCATATAACTAAAGCAATGACAAACTCCGCAAGGTTAAGACAACGGTTAACAACGGTTAAGACGCTTAAGTAAGTGTCCACAGTCAAAGGAAAAAATTTGCTTCTTCTCAAATATTAAGTCAAATGTTATAATTCGAACATGAAATAACAACAGAAATTTAGGAGAAATTCAGATATAATAATATTTCTATGCGTCTGTAATAGAAATTAATTTTTTTAAATACCTTTTAAATATCTGTCGGCATCATCGGGTAAACGAAGTTGTACGACGTCGGAATGATATCTCTGGTGATTGGTCCAGAAATGTTTTCTCAATCACGTGAGTTACACTCTCACGCTTCCGTAACTTTTTTCTTCCCGATGACTTTATGTCTTCTGCCTTCCCAGAAGGCAGTAGCCACAACAACTATTCACCGAAGTGGAGGTTGTTAGTGATGGATATTTGCTTTTTAAAAATAAGAAATAAAGAATAATATTCTGCAGCCCTAATAACAAAAACATAGCGCCCTTCCCCCCCCCCCTCCCTCTAATCTCTATTTTTAGCTCAGCGCTGTTTCCAACTCATAATCCAACAAGATACCGAACAAAAAATGGCTGAGTCATGTCTCTAGGCATTTTTTTTGTGGGCTGGTGAAATCGCCTATAAAAATATACATTTTAAAAATACTTTATGCGAACAAAATTTCTTTGTCATACAACAACGAACAAGTACTACTTAGTCATGAATGATATATCAAGATGGACATAAGACGCTGCTGTACACGTGGGTAGTTGGTCAAGCAGGGAAAGGTATAAAGTCGTTAGAGAAAAATTCACGCCTCCATTTGAAAATATTTCTGTAGAAAACATATTTTTTGAGACCCTTTTTTCCTAAATAAAGCTTTTAAAACTTCAAGGTTTCAAATTTTTCGAATTTTTAAAACACTTTTTCATAAGCCCACAGAGAAAACGTTGCTGAGTCATTTTGATTTCGTCAGATCTTTACAAAGAATTTCTTTTCGGTTTGGTGGAATCACATTTTTCTGTTAACAGTATTATTTTCAAACCAACTGATCCACAGTAACTTATTCGAGCGGTTTCTTTTCTTGTTGACAGAAAGAAATGAACGTAAAAATCTGGAAACAAATTTTGCAGTCCAAAGCAATCCGTGATATGTTCAGGAGCATGTATTAATTCACTATTAATGAATGATTAAAAATTGATTTATGGAACAGCGACGGGAGCCCGTCAGAGTGTAAAAGAGGATGGGCTATCTTAGATCCAGAAAAAATTTGTTCCGTCATCAAGATCAGCAAAAGAGCACTGTAAATGTTTTTAGACAACATGTTCATCTAGAGTTTAGGACCCAGGCAGAAATACTCTATTTACGAGAATATGTTAGTTTTTGTGAAAGTTAAAACAAAGCATCAAAACCGAGAAATGAAAAATATAAATCATCTTCTGTAAATCTTCGAAATATGCACATTCTTTTGTAATTTGAATGAGCAAACAAGTTTGCAATTTCTATGGAACGAGTCAATAAACTATTTATACTTATAGAGGTGAAGAATCGAAACGGATTTAAATCAAGAAGATAGAATCGTAGAGAGCATCCAAGTCTTCAGTACACCTTTCTCGCCATTTTCAGTTTGGGATCACGTGAACTCAGCTTACCCTAAATCAATCAGCTATAACAAAATGGCATTCAGAAATGGAAAGAGCAGGTTGACATTGGTAAAATGGCAAAGTTTTAGCTTTTGACTATAATATGTAATAAATAGCAAGCAACACAAAATAGGATTTTTCTAGCAAAGTTAGGCACTGTACGAGTAGAGATCAAGGCTTGCTAACTGCAAAGGGCCTACAAGTGAGAAGCAAGCCAGTTAAGATTTAATTTCAAAGTTGTACAAATCTTGCGTTACATTTACGAGAAGATTTTTCTCTACTTCATCTTATAGGTTCATTTCGTTAATCAGACCATAACAGAATTATAACAGTATTTGCGAACCATTTTTTAACCATTACAAAAAGTATAACAGTCGATTTAACAAAGTAATGCGTGCTAGTCTTAACAAAGTTAACTATAATGTTTTTTGAGAAAATAGCAAAACGGTTACTGTTCATCAGCAGAGTCCCCAAATTGAGTGCAATTCTACAATTGATTTCGGCTCCATTAAATCCTGTACCAATTGAAGAACAATTTAGGTGCCGCAAAATAAGCACAGTAACTAAACAGCGTTAGTAAAGTAAGCAAAACCAAAGGGCAATGGAATTCTTAAAACCAGTATTCGCGGCATGCACCTCATAATAGCAACAGCAAACAATTGAACAAAAGTATCAAGCTCATACGTAAAAAATGATTCGTTATCAATAGAGTGCGCGTGAAATAACAGAACATTTAAAAGTAAAGGACACAATCGAATAACTTCAGTCAAACAATTCGGGGCTATCTAAGTTCCTTGACAAATGCTCCGTATTTTCTCACCTCGTCATAGACGGCGTCTGTAGAACATTACAAAGCCGCCCTGTTCTCTAAATTAGTTAATAAGCACTATTTTAATAATTATTTCCACTCGCGCTTGTTGGATATAAGATAGTAAATAGCCAACGAGACAGGTAGCACCGAGTTGGCTGTAATCGTCTCATATCCAACAAGCGCGAGTGGAATAATTACTTTTTATAAAAAAATTTATTACAAATTTTAACTTCTTAAATTTTTAGCTTCCGCGTATTTGTAGGTTATAGTATATTGGCTCATATACCATGATGGCTACCAAGGCAACAAAAAGTTCTGAATCGTATTATCCAGTTATCCAGTTTTTAATGATTCATTTTATTAATTTACTCTTTCAACTGTAAATTCTAGTATATGTCACCAGTTCAGACATGTATACCCCTGGCGTAAGCCGATTTGTTTGGGATGTTGCTGTCAATTCAAGGTAGGGGAAGTTTAATAGATATCTGAACTGACATAACTATAATGCCGCTAAAAAAAATAGCAAAACAGTTACTGTTCATCAGCAGGATGCCCAAATTTTGTGCAATTCTACGATTGGTATCGGCTCCACTAAAGCTCCCCATTCACACTAACTCTGACAACTAGACAGCAATCCTAGTTCAGTCATTATTAGAAAGCTTAAGCAACGGAATATTTTTCACTACGATATGGCCAATTTCCCGAGAGTAGACTGGATCGAGAACGGTCTTTTTGGCGCCATTTTTAATTAAGTACTATAAAAGCAGCGCGCGCGCTACCACAACGGAAGCACGCAGAGTAAAAAGGCGCAAAAACTAATTTTAAAGAGCCTAGTCGTAAATAAAATGATTGTAAAACTGGTTACACATGGCAGGCAAGAACCTGGGGCAAAATTGAAAGCCAGTGTTAAAGTAATTGTAAGTTAATTATTTACTTAAAGGATTTATTGAGAATTTGTTCAGTGCTTCAAGCCATAACTCTGATGAGAAAACTTTGCAGTCCTGGCAAACCAACACAGAGGGAAAAAGCGTTTTATAATCCTCCGTGATCATCTTCACGACCGAATGGCGTGTTTTAGATATATCTGCTGTTTGTTTAGTTCCGTTTGGCATTCATGACAGAAAGTACGGCATATGCTTTTAAGCTCTCCATTGAGTATAATCGAGCCTTCATTCAACTACAATGTTCTGCTTAGTGAATGTCAAAATATACATGTATTTCTTCGTTCCAACCACAATCCTTTGCTCACCTAGGGTCCTCAGACCATAACTCTATCTTTTAGAGTCCGTTTTTAATAAATCAGATTACCTCAAAGTGCACAGGGAAAAATGAATTACGGCTTCCCTCTCTTTAATCGTCAATACGCGCTTTTAGGAGTTGGGTGTGCGCTGGTTCCCTGATGTTGAAATGGAGGAAGACTCACCATAAGTCGACTCTCTCTCTCACTTCTTCAATGAAAATCAGTCCTCAGCCATTGATATCTACCACCCAATGGATCACCAATCAGCTCTGCACGCTCTGTTACTAGTACTTGACATCCTCTCAGCCACCCGTAATTCAAACACATGGATATGAGGTCTGCAAAGGGTTGCTTAACATCTGCGTCTTTAAGGCCCCGGTGCCAGATGGGATACCAACCCGTATATTTGGAAGGAATAGACACTTGAACTCACTGAGCCAATCACTTTAATGTTCAACACTTTCATTTCATCTGGTACATTTCCCAAGGCATGGAAATACTCCAACATCATTTCATTGCCTAAGGTCACGCACATAACCGGTAGGAAGGACTCAAGACTTATCTCCCTGACAGCAATCGCCTCTAAAAATTTGGAGAATTTCGTAGCTGAATGGCTAAGGGCGTCAAGCAAAATGTTGCATTTGGTGTCAGCTCCTTTTAACAGCTGTTACGGTCTTATAGTCTCGTCCTATCATCACTATAAGAATGATATATTGATTTCATCTCACAGTGGTCGTTGCGTAACAACATAAACCTCAAACTGAAAAAATGCAAGCAACTGGTTATATGCTTGCTGAGAACGTGTTCAAACCTCGCACTATTACGTATCAACTCAAACTTCTCCTGGCACAAAGTTCATGGAATTAGCATCTGCGACATCCCATCCTTAAATGGAGTGATCATGAGATCGTTTCGAAAGCATGCATTTTGACGTCTCAACATATACTTAAGAGAACTGAAGCGAGCTGAAATTCCTTTGGCGGACCTTACGATTATCAACTATCCCTTCGATCGCACTGCACTCGAATAAGCATGTGTCACCTGATCTTGCTAACTTGCCAGTTTACCTGAAGGATAAAAGAGCGCTGCCTGTCCTGCTTTCAAAGCCAATCGGCAATGGAGATGTTTTACACGTTGCCAACACGACCCTGCTACACACAAGGTGTTATTAGCTTAACACAAAAGTGTGGGACGCTACCAGTAAGGTTGGGTCAAGTTTATCACCATCTCTTACCCGTAAGCGCGCCGAAGCAAGTTTCTCTTTCGTAAATAGTCGATGATATTTGAAACAGCCGATGGCATCGACTGTTTCAAATGGCATCGACTATTTACGAAAGGGAACACTGCCACGCCGAATGCCATGACTGTTGTTTCGTCTTATGTAATTAACGATGTGCCAATTCTAGACTTCTTGAACATGTGGAAATACTTGGATACCACGGTGTCCAAGACTATACAGAAGGGTCAACAAGTTAAGCGATAAAGGGAAAAGAGGTTGTTCATTATGCTTGCCGGGCACTTGGGTATTTTAGGAAGTAATTTCGCTTAAGAAGAAATAAGATACTTGGCGAATATGGAATCCGGAATATGCAAAGGATAAGGTAGCTCTTCCGCAAACTAAAGGTCAAGACCTCACTTTCTAACCTTTAGTACTCCTGGTTTATATTATAACACTTGAATTATCGTCAAAAATTAAATAGTTCGGAATTGATTTTCGTGACACATTCTTACTGTCACAGTTGCATTAGACATTAAACCTTTGACATAGGCGTAGGAACCGAGGGTGGTCGGGAGGCACGTGCATCCCCCCCAAAAGTAAAAAGTGGGGGGCATGTACCCCTTCAAAAAAATCTGAGACCAAATATCGGCTATGCCTCTTACATCAAAAAATTATTTAGTTTCTAGATTAAAATATTTAACAATTATTCCTCGAGCCCGAATGGGCTCTGAGTCAATAGCCCATGAGGGACTATTGACTCAGAGACCATAAGGCCGAGAAAAATAATAATTTTAGTAAAATCCAACTATATAAAAATAGCCTAGTAGTAGCTCAACCAATCAGAACGCAGCATTGATAATAGAGCACCTAGTTGGATTTTACTAATATGGTTTACTGTGCCACGAGAGTTGCCGGATCATAAGTCAAGAAAGATTTCGCAAGAAAACAAACCATTTTGATTTTTGTTTTGAAACTTAGTTCTTATTAAGAGCATTATTGTTTGAATAGAGTACTAAAGGGATGACGTCACAAAATGTGTATTTGTGAAATCACTAATTCCGTAGTTATATTTAGAAAGAACAAGATTAAAAATGCCTCCATGCAGAAATTTAGCTTTTCCCCACCAATCAGTGATAAGACGGTTATGCTCTGATGACCCCATACTAATCCTTGTTAAATTGGCTTGGTTCCAAACGTGAGAAACAAAGCCATTTAAAGAAGGATATGTATGGAGTCATTAGTGCATAACTGTGGTACTATCTCGCCGGCAATTTGCACCAAGATGCTGATTTTTAGCAAGGATACATTCTTAGTCTTCATCTTTCGGATGTACTTAAAACATTCCATAAGTTCACAAATTTTTAGTTTTGTGACGTCACACTTTATCACTCTATTGTCGAGTGTCTGACCGACAAAACTCATAAGCCAAACTGCAATTGGCTAGTTAGAAATGTACTACATGTTTTCATAAAAGATTTAGAAACATTAACATATTAACATTATTGGTTGGTATTGAGCTAACAAGTGGATAACAACGAAATCGAACGATACTTTCCAGCATGACGGTTATAACCTTTTTATATAGATAATTTAATCAATTTTTAAAATTATAAAATCTTTTGACAGTAACACTTATAGTGCGTGTGGTTACTTGGAACTACATGCTTTTTATAAGAACAACTTTATAAGAACAACGCGGCTAAAATTGGCCAAAGTTTAAGAACAATCTCAACAATGTCAGGCTGAGGCTCCGAATACCTGAAAATGTTTTAGTTAGAGACTTTGCTAAATAAATCAGTAAATTAGCAACACAAATAACTGAATAAGTCTCACGCTGCTTTGTATATTTTATTTTAAAAATCTAAAATGCGAGGTGCATCGTTTACCAATGCTTTGGTTGTTTCTATAATGTTCAGTTTTGCTCAATTTCAGCTGGTAGAAATATAAACAGAATTAAGAACAATTTGAGGCTGAAATCATTAAAAAAATAAGAGCGATGAGTCGTGGATAAAAGTACTGATTCTTATAATAAAAAACACGCGTCATTGGATAGTTTGTTTGGTTATTTAGAGAAACTCGTATTGCTTTAATAATCAAGGTTTCTTTTAGAATTAATCCCGGCAGAATTAAGCAGAGCAAAAGTCATCATCATTACGATAGTTTTTATCTTAAAACCGTAATTTTATACAAGATGTTCCCAAAAAAAGGGGGGAGAAAGAGGGAAAAATAGGAAAAAAGAAGACAAAAAAGAACGAAAAAGAAGAAAAAATGAAGATGGGGATTCCCAGCAAATTTAAACGGTTGAATTAAATAATGGTTATCTTGGAAAACAATATATTACAAAAACTAACTGGACTGAAAGACAACGTTTGTTTACGTTGTATTTTTGTATTTCTTTTTTTAATTTTGTTGTGTTGTTTTGGTGTTGACCTATTTCTTATATCATCATCTTATCATTTCAAACTCAACTAGTTTGTAGTATCTATATAATTTCATATAGTTAAATATCTGTTTTTCTGACAATGTTGCAAAGATGGAAACGAATTGTCTCTTGTAGCTCAGTTAGTTTTTTGTTTAATGGTAGCTTTATTCCCATTAAAAATGTCAATATCAAAACAAAAACAAAAAACAATTTCATTATATGTCGCCCTTAAGTTGTCTATTGGTAAGGGCAATCTTTTCTCCTGGTTTAAATGCTGGCATCCCCAAATATGGACAACTTGCACATCTGAATGCGTCTCCAAGGTAACACTAAATATAAAACATTCGCATTAGTGGCATGAAGATGACGTCACGGCAGCCATGTTGGTATACTCTCAACAAATATATTTTGTTTCGGGAACCATCATGGTTGCCATATCTTATCTTAGTGTCTCCGGGGCAACGAGGTCGCGAACCCCAGTCACGACGGCTCAGAGGAAAATCACGTGAAAATCCCAGTCTCACTAACCAAGTCCAGCATGTTAATCTTAAGCTGTCCTTATAATTCCATTGTTAGTTTTCTTTTGTTTTTTCTGAATAATAAATTTTTGTCAATGATATTCTTGTAAACATGTATGAAATTAAAAAAGTCGTGTTGTTTTTAAAGTGTTTGGTAAACTTTCTGCTATGAAGATCATTTGAAAAATTTTATACATTCTTTAAAAGATGTCAGTGTTCAAGGCAGCAATGTTTAAGCGCTTTAGTACAGACAATGGTATTTCTATCAGTTCGAAACAGTAAGCTGATAATGTTTTCAATTATCTGAACCTAAATAAATCTTTATAACGAATCTTCTGAATGAATTGATTATAGTGTTGAAATATGTGATGTAAATTTAGAGCTATATAGAAAAACCACAGTGTTTCGTGCAGTTTCCTTACAACAAAGAAGTGAAAGAGATATAAAGGTTACTTCATAGAAAATGCCCGAGTACGATTAATATTCACGAGTTGGAAGTACGAAAAAATGCAGCACTGAGATTTATTTTTGTGTAGCAAACTAATTTATTTCGCATAAGGCAATGAAAACTGGAAAATAATTTCAATGTATAATCACTCAACAACAAGAAGAGATGATAATTCTCTATACAAAAAAACTATTCACTATAAAAGCTAATGAAAGCTGAGGAAGTACAAAAGAAAACAGAAAAAAACAGAAGTAAACCTTCTCTCAGCCATTTTTCAAAGCGCGTGTTTTTTAAGTGCAGCCGCTCTTGGATGAAGTAACCTAAATTAACGGGTCGGTACATAGTAGTTTAGAAGGTCTTTTTTAATTGGATGAAAGCACAAAAGAATGACAATACACAATAAACCTTACCACAACCATACAATGCAACTCCGTCTTAACGAGAACCAGTAAAATTAGAGCTTTAGAAGTGTACGTCCTTACTGAAATAATCACATAGAAAAGAGTGCTTTACTGAACTGAATATGCCACTCGTTCATTTCACATAGAACTACATCCGGGATACGA
>JAOTRI020127011.1:0-11699 GCA_028564885.2 Zoanthus sanctaehelenae
TACCATCTATATAACATTGTCCGGCTGCGTTGCCAGCGTGGTTGGTCCTTGTGGTGTAGTGGTTAACACGTCGGACTGGTAAACCGAAGATGTGGGGTTCGAATCCCGCCAAGGGCTTATATTTGATGTTTTTCTCTTGATTCTTTCTATATATATCTACACACCGAACGCATTACAATTACATTAGTTAAGTATTAAAGTTGTCATAATCTTGTCTATCATGTCGAATCCTTGGTTTACCATCAATATTAACATCATCAAAATCAAACAATGCATCACAGCATCACCACCATCATCAGTATCATTATCTTCATCATCACCACCATCATCATCACCACCATCATCATAACCACCACCATCAGAAGTTATCATCTTCACCGTCATCACTATCATTATCATCATTACCACCACCATCATCACCACCATCATCATAACCACCACCATCACATGTCACTGTTACCACCACCATCAGATGTCATCATCATCACCATCATTATAACCATCATCATCATAGCCACCACCATCACATTTCATTATCATCACCACCATCATCGTCATCACCACCATTATCATCACCACTACCATCACTGTCATTTCCATCATCACCACCACCATCACCATTATCATCACAGGCACCACCATCAGATGTCATCATCATCACAACCATCACCATCATCACCCCTACCGTCATCATCACCACCACCATCATCACCACCACCATCAGCAGCATCACTACCACCATCATCATCATCACCACCACCATCATCATAGCCACCAGATGTCATCATTATCATCACCACCACCACCATCACCGTCATCACCATTATCATCACCCCATCATCACCACTATCATCATAACCACCACCATCAGATGTCATCATCACCACCACTATTATCATCATCATTGTCACTACCACTCTCATTATCATTACCAGCATTATCAACACCACAATAACCATTATCACCACCATCATCATTACCACCATAATCACCATCACCAATATAGTCATCAAAACCATCATAATTTTTTGTTGCTTGGTTTTCATTCCTCAATAACTGCTTTCAAAAACAAGGCTCAAGAATCAAGAATTCCACACCAAAAATTTGTAATTCTGGGTTCACTTAATTTCTGTAATTCATACCTTTAAAAACTGAGCCAGGCATTTTCTTTTATCAGCTCGCAGATTCCCATTCATTTCCCAATAAAGCCTTCCGAGTAAGAAATAATTGAAAGCAACATTTTCTTCATGTTCAATAGCCTCCAGGAGTCTAAAAGAAAGCAATTAGTTGTACGGTTAACCTAGAACGAAATTAGACAGGACAGCAATATCTTTTTCATTTTTTGATGAAAATTAAAAGTAAATAACCTGTACAGAAACAAATTCTTTGAACGAGAGGCAGCCATCTTGTTTACTAACAGAAAAACACAACTCAAGGTAAACATAAAAATGTAATGTAACAACGCAAATGCGGATATTTGATAGAAACCAATGACAGGGTTTCTAAATTTTAGTTTCCAGAACAGCAGTAAAGTTATTGCTTTAGTCTAAACGAACTTGGTAAAGGACAAAATAGATCGTATAAGGTGCGTGCTGCATTTCTGCACAATTTTTTAACTTTTAGAGAGTGTTGTAGTTGATATTAACTTCATGCTCATTTTGTGCCTGTCTGTGTGTGTCTGTGTTTGTCATGTGTGCCCTGTATGCTGCTGATGTGTGTCTGACCTAATATCAATCTTTCAACATGCACTTTAGAAGTACTGGCTGCCTGTTCCAATTAGCTTTTGTTATTTCAGGCAGCCAGTTCCCGCATCTTTTTTACTTTTATAATTATTAATGTATCCATGTACCATAACTAAATCCTTTCGAGCCTAGTGGCCCATGGAGCCGGCGCTTACCTCCAGTTTCTGTAGTGTTAAGCGGATGAGAGTCTTTGACTCCCCAGGATGGGACACTAATCCATCGCAGGTTTGCTCCCAGCAGCCACTGGTACTCATTTACCTACCCCAGGAGGATGGAAAGCTGAGTTGGCTTATAGGTGGAAAAGAAGGCCACACAAAGATTCAAATCTCGGCAAAGTGCCGGGATCGAACTGGGGACCTCGTGGTTGGAAAGCAGAGATCTTACCAACTGGGCCAACCACATCCGCCCCATGTACCATATAAAGGGAAAAATAAAGAGTTGTTGTTGTTGCTGTTGTTAGTGCGGCCTGCAGGTGGTGGTTAGTACGGATATGTTACTTAAAACCTCTCCTTTCTAACACATTTCACTTTCCCTATTTGTGATATTTGGTTCTGTTACCTAAACACTGACAAGGAATGGCCTCAATTATGCATGTCTAAAAGCAAAGGTGAAATTTCGTTTCATAACAGGATAAAATAAACAAAACATATCAAAGAACAATACAATACAATACAATATAATAGACTTTATATAGGGAGGGTGACACGATTAACCCAGAGAGTTATCTAACACGTGGCCCTCCAATGAACCTCCATACCTGAGTTCTGCATCATCGAACAGTCCTTCCTTGAAACTAATCTCACCCTGTAGAAAACAGTTTGTGAATATGATTTCAAGAAAAGTAATATATAACTAAAACTCAAAAAAAGTGTATCTTGCTCTTTGTGTATAATATATCAGCCTCAATTAGCCTTTACCTAAACGATCAGGGGACTGGGTACAAATATCTAAAATCGATTGAATTAAAAAATGTGGCCCACCATCTGAAAGAGCAGCCAAGTATTAGTAAGTCTACCAAATTTGAGAGTAATTGGTTTAAAGGCAAAGGCATGGTACACTTCTAAAAATCACTTGTCCCTCCAATCCATACAAAGCTCTCTTACTTTAGTAATTTTTAAAAGTGTACCATGCCTTTACCTTTAAACCAATGACTCTCAAATTTGGTAAACTTTCTAACATTTAGCTGCTCTTTCAGGTGGCGGTTCTCATTTTTCAATTCAATCAACTTTAAACATTCATATCCAGTCCCCTACTCGTTTAGGTAAAGGCTAATGGGTATAATCTTTTCAGAAAATAAACAGAACCCAACTTTGATACAGCAAAAAATTCTTAACCTTAATAACCTGACAGAATTTACCTGAAGTGCTAAAGCTCTGGAACATGTAGAATTCACTCCAAGTGCTGCTCTACAGTACCTAGCAGCTTGTAAATTGTCACCCAGCAAAAACCATACTCTACCAAGCCCCACAAGAACATCAGGATTATCACCGTCTTTAGATTGTAGCTGAGGAGGAAATCGATATCATTTAACCAAAGACAGAAATATTGGGAACACTGATTGCATGAATAAGTTTTCCCTGAATTCGGTAAAATCAAGTGAAATTTAATTAAAATGAACTTTGCATAACCTTTATATGGATTAGTAGACTAGCACATAAAGATACACAAAAAATAGTCAAGGGTTCGACAAAATCTGAAATTCTGGACTGCCCTTTGTCCTTAGGGACAACAAACAGTTGGTCCATGAACTGCATCTAGTTACATAGTACATAAGAGAAAAGTTCTGCTGAAGAAAGAACTAGACAAAAAATGCCACACTTAATAGTCAAATTTTCATCATGTAAATGGTTCAAGTTAACTGAAAGTGAAATTCCAACTTCCTGGCAATAAATTTATCAAAAAACGCTTTGAACTGAGCCAAAGGTCCTAGCTTGCAATATCTGTTCATGACAAAACTTATTGTTGGTTCAATATCTTTCCTTCTGAACTAAGTTAAGAGAAAGACAAACATGTATCAATTTTTGTAATTTTTCATATACTTAACTGATTAATTGTGAAAAGCTATTTTAAAACATAGTTGGCATTAACTTCATAAATTAATTCTTATAAATGAGAGGTTGTCTGTTGAGCAAAATTCTTTTTGAAGATACTTGCTTGACCTCAAAATTTAACTGGCATAGGACAAACAGTTGTAAAGATGAATACACTTTTAGACTAACAGACTACATGACTGTGAAATAAATGTAACAAACGAGTTGATCAATTCACACTTGGAAGATTGATCGTATTGTTGTGTTATATTATGGATTTATAAACGAATGGATACTCTATTAATGGATGGTCACTTAAGAGAAAGAAGGTAGACTCAGTAATGCAAAACAAAGAGTTATGAGAAATGAATGAAAAAGCAAATAAATTTTATAGCAAAAACAAACAAATATATAAATAGATGGTGACAAAATATGAGACAAAAGGAAAGATGAGGCAAACATGTAGTTTCCCAGCACCTTCAATAATAATGCAATACCTCCTCAAAAATTCTTCTTGCTTCTTGAAGATGATCACTTCCATTTTTCGCTAACATTTCAGCCAATAATATCCTTAGAAGGAGATAAGTAGAATATTACCTGATGTATAATATGGATGATACTAAAAAATGCCTACAGCAAAATAATTACAAATGAAATAATCAAGTTGAATATTTTAGCATTTGTTTTAGAGATTCCGACAACCAATTTGTGATGAAAATATACAAAAGTTTAAAACCAACCTCAATTTCTTCTCTAAATGCATTTCTCCACCGTTTCCTGTAGCACTGAGATATGTTAGACCTGCAGAATACATTTAGCATATTGTTGATTTTACTAGTAAGTTTCAAGTTATACCTTTTCTATTGTCCATGCTGCAACCATTCTATCTGCTCTTGTCCATTACCTTAATTATTCATCAAAAGATCTCTTTTATTATTAAATTAACCCTATCAACTTGCTTAGTTTTATGAAAATATATTATCCACTGCCAACAAGCAACCGAGGTTCCCTTACAACGTCATCAGCATCATTCACATTTTAAATATCTCTTTTTAGGTTAGACGGGTTTCTTCCACTCTGACTCAGTTCGACATTGTTCCAGATCATGATCCATCTTCATAGATCATAAATCACTGTCCACACCTTGATACCAAGTCATTTCCGATTTTGCTTTTCTTTTTTCTTCTCAGCAACTATATATCCCTGAAGTTCTTTATCACACCATCATCACTGTACTCTACATAACTGTACCACTTCAATCTGTTTCTTTAAATGCGGTTCCTAATTAATGCTATCAAGGTCTAAACTCTCACTCTCTCAGTTCTAAACATGTATGGTTTCATATCCTTCATGCTGACATTAAACATCCATGTTATGACTCGAATTATTGCCATCCCACCTCAATAAGTCAACATCATTCACTGCCCAAGTTTCATTATCATACTAACTGACTTATGATACTCATTATTAACCCTTTTAGCCCCAGGTGAATTATTAAAACTTCTCCCAACTTGATCCCACACTTTTCATTGAACAAGTTTGTGAGAATTTCACTTTTAATCTTCCGTAGTTAACCTTGTTTGATTAATTCACATTTTCTCATTTCCAAATGTCGTAAATTGTATTTGTTCATCATCATCATCATCAATCCAGTTTTGATCCGGTTTTATCCCCGTAAACGAGGGTGGCCGGATTTACCCCACTCTACCAGCAATCTCTCCCACTCCCACTCTCCATCTCGCTCAATTCACTGAAATCTATAAATCACAAAGAAATGAGCAAGCTCATAACTTATTTGCTGTGTTCATTCCGTTACTATCATTTTCTGGTAGCCATTTGAGACTTTTTGTCAACTTTTCATCGTGCTCTCTACAAACATACAAGGGAAGTACAGAGAATAATAGGGCACTTATATAAACCATTCAAGTTGAGTTTGGGCCTCCTCTGAAAGCACCTGTTAAAACATACCATTAACTTAATGAAAAGTCAAGTCAAGTCAAAATTGAACACATTGTTAAATTTTCTATCATTACACTAAACTTGAACTACACACTAAATATCTCATCTATAAATGTTTATCAATAATTTTTAGCGTTCTTTATAAAGGCCATATAATTATTTAAAAAAGTATAGTAACAATGACCTCATTTGAGTAATTATATAATTTCTCTACAGTATATATCGTACATATGGTAATAATAATTTGAACTTATAGTGACATGTTATATTTCACAACGGAGCAAGCCGTTTATTTAATTTGTCATGTTCATTCTCTCATCTTATTAAAAATGAACTAAATTGTGCAAAAATAGTTTGGGTAAAATTCTGTATTGGGGCTTTAATACCTTAACCATGGCCAGAACCTAACTTCTATATAGTTATGTATGTACGTGATAAAACTGCATGCATAAATGATTAGTACGGAAATAAATCCAAAGTTTCTTTCAACTCACCACTTAAAGGGATTTCGATAAATATCGGTGATCTGGGCACCTATATTCCAAAATTTTTCACCACCCTTCGATTTAACTGCTTTGGGCGCCATTTTGAATGAGATGAATGGAAACGAGGCTTATGACGCAATCTCACAAGTCTCGTGATCGGCGTCTGAATAAGTTCCCAGAATCCGGCCATATTTCGGGTCTTGTTGGGCAATAGTAGATTTTGTTTGTGGTTTTCGCTAAATTTTACAGCCTTTCGTCTTGTCAAACTTGGTGAGTATTATAATTAATTTGTATTGTTTTTATTTTTTGAGCAGGTTTTTAATTTTAGATGCTTTTGATGGTATTTTCAGTTTATAATATGGTACTGTACCATACTTCGTTTTCGAAGTGATACTGATAGACTATTTTATTAACCGAAGTCGCTGGTCAAATTTTTTGGGTTCTGAACTTGGATGAGGACTTTTAAACTTTAGAATTATCAGTTAGAAATTGTTTTGAACTTAAGGCTGATTAATTTTGTATCAAAATATCAAAATTATTTGTGCTTGCGACGATTTATCCTCTCGCTTGCGAGTCGCACTGTTTATGGATTCCAAACCAATTCATATTAACAGAATGACTTAATGTTTTTCTTGATTTAAATATTTGCGTTTTTGTTAAGTTTAGGATTCTTCTTAACCAGAGTAACCGGCATTAAGTCTTTTGTGTCGAGTTTTTGAAATCAGCTCAGGCACGCCGCTTTCGACTCTCTTTTGGACTCTCGTCGAGAAATTTGTGAATTTGTATCTGTTTCTGAGAATTAATATGAAGTGATATTAATTTTCGCTTGTAATAATAAATATCCAAAATGCATTTATACTCGTTATATTGATTTCAGTCCTTTAATAAGCTTATCAAATTGTGCAATTTTTGTTTTCTATTTGAAAAATTATAATGTAAATAGACTAAAAAAAACTTAATTTCCATATATTGGCCACTTATTTACTACAGTTTTATAGTTAAAGAGTTCAGGAATTTGTCTGTATCACATTTCACATGCAATAAGTTTCATTGTCAGGTAAAAGTTTAAAGTTTGATCAATTAACTAGTTATTTAGAGACATTTTAGGTATATACAGTACTTAATGTTTTATTGCTATAAACCTAATTGTACTTGGTTTAAGCAATCTTAATGGTTTACTTAATTCCCTGCTTCTCATTAATACTAAATGAAATGTTTACTGTACTTGACACAAATTATAAAACTTGTACTGTAAAAACTATAATTTCACAAACAACACCAAAGCAATAATTAACCCTTTCAGTCCCAGTTGAATTATTAAGTTCTCCCAACTTGAGCCCATAGTTTTCATTGTACAAGTTTGAGAGAAGTTCATTTTTAATCTTCACTAGTTTGCTTTGTTTGATAAATTCTCATTTTCTTATTAACAAATGTCTTATTTTGTATTTGTTATGTAAGGAGAAGTTGGGTGTTAATAACTGATTGGGAGTGAAAGGGTTAAAAGGGAGAATGTCTTTGAAATGGAATGAATGCAATAGGTGTTAGGCCAACTGAAAAATATGCTTGTTTCCTATTATATGCCTCCAAAACATAGGTTAGCTAGGAAGGTTATTTATTTTTCATTTTTCGGAAATAATTTTGTTTTCCAGAACTGTGTTTTATAACAAAGAACTTGTAATTTACATTTATAAGTCAAAACAACTATGAACTGATAGATGTGAACATGAGCTGCAAATTTGTTTCCAAGCTTTTATTACTCTTAGAAACAAAAGCGGTTTATGAATTATTCATTAAGTTTATAAATTACAATAAAAATAAAGACTTGAAATTAAAAGATTTTTTCTACAATAAGAATCAAATTTAGTAAGCTATAAACAATAAAAATTTGGCTTGTTACCAAAATTAGGGACATTCAGTAACCAGAAACTCACATATTTTTTATTTGGCCATAATACAAGATAATAGTGATAATAACATGACAAAGAAATGCAGAGATAATAATTGTTGAGGCTGAACATCGAATTGTTTGACTGAGGCTGAACATTGGGTAACAAAGAATAGGTTGAGTTCAAATAACTTGTTACTCATCATCATCATCATCACAATCATCATCATCACCATTATCACGACTATCATCATCATCATCACCACAACCATCATCATCATGATGCTGTTTAGAGTCCTTGGTTCCTCGTTATAGAGGGTTGAAGTGTTGTATGATGGCACATATCCTTTCCCTCCATGCATCTCTGTGCCCAGACTAAGTTGTGGATTATTAGATCTTTGAAGAATGATTGTGATGATGTACAAACCTGTTTAACTCATTAAAGTATAAAAAATAGATATACATTTTTAAATATGTTATTAAAAGATGTTCTGATTTGGTTTTATCGGAGATAAAATATCTTCATTATCCAAAGAAAATTTCTATAAAAAAGTATTTTTCTCTTGATAGCAATCATGGTTTTTTTTAAAGTGATGGAAAAAATAGCTTTTCTTGACTGTTTGGTTTTCAACCAGTAGAAAAAGCATTGTCTATACAAGGTGTCACTAAAGACTAAATGAAATAAAAGTCTCTCAAATGTTCTGAAAGTCTTAATTTGGGCCATCATGGTTGGTTGTATCGTCTAGTTGTTGGTCGCCTGTACCACAATAACATTGTTCTGTTATCTTCTGATCTTCCTAACATTCACTATCATTAGGCATTCTTGCCCTCTTCACCTATCTCTCAAATGACTGTGTTCAAAGAAATGTATGTGCTTGAGTTGAGAGCATTTACCAATACATCTGGGACTAAAACATTAAATACATTTTTATGATTTGCTTTAATTATAGATATGGCCTCAAGAAAGAAGGTTCTCTTAAAAGTTATTATACTAGGGGACAGTGGGTAAGTCAGTAATTGTAACTGACACAATTTGATCTCTTTTCCTGCTAGACTTACTAGTTTTCTTAAAAATAAAACTTCAGAAGTAGTCAAATTAATAGCACCCTTTTGTGTTTCCCAGCCCTTTTCTGTTTTTTCCTATGCCCTTCTGTTTTTTCCTGTGCCCTTCTGTTTTTTCCTGTGCCATTCTGTTTTTTCCTGTGCCCTTCTGTTTTTTCCTGTGCCCTTCTGTTTTTTCCTGTGCCCTTCTGTTTTTTCCTGTGCCCTTCTGTTTTTTCCGAATTCTACTTCTGTTTTACACTGTAGAATTGATTAGAATTGAAGTTTGCTCTCAAAATTTATTCAATCGTTCAAAGTTAGCATAAAAGAGATAATGTTTTCGGCAGCACACAAATCATCATCATCATCAATCCAGTTTTGATCCGGTTTTATCCCTGTAAACGAGGGTGGCCAGATTTACCCCAAAACCAAGATATGTTTATTTCTATTGTTATGTAAAATTATGCGAATTAGGTGCCCTTCTGTTGTCTAGTCCTGGCGAGAACATTGCAATACCTCTTTGTTATGATATTGAATTTATATTGCTCAAACTAATTTTTTTCAATATTTATTCTCATTCTTACTGTGCTTATAAATTTCTTTAATGAACTTAATTTGTTCTGTTGTAAATATTGTTGTTTAAATTCATTTTATTTTTTTTTCGAATGTTTTTGTTTTGCAATGTGTTTCAGAGTTGGTAAAACTTCATTAATGAACCAATATGTGAATAAAAAATTCAGCAACCAGTACAAAGCTACAATAGGAGCAGATTTTCTCACAAAGGAAGTTATGGTGGATGACAGGCTTGTGACAATGCAGGTATACTATGGTGCTATATGGGGGCCATCAGTAATTGTTGTGACCAGTGTCCTTGTTTACACCTTATATATACTTTATATTATATTTATCTCTTATCATTTTACATAGACAATGGATAAAAAAGAGATATAATATTAGATATTCAACTTTCATACAGTATTTAATGTTTTATTGTTTTTTTGATTAACACTCGCTGTTTACCCTAATAATCATTTTCATTCATCAATGATATATTGCATAAACACGCTACATGAATTGCAAGTGGTTTAATGTAATATTTTATTTGATAAAGTTCACAAAAAAGCTACAGTTGTTAAATCTGTCTCATTTTGGCTGTCAACAAAATGGCTATTCTGATTTTTTATCTCACTTTTAGACATTATTTTATTCAACAAGTTTGGAGTTTTAGGTGAGGTTAGTTAAAGGCATTGTTTAACAAAATTAGCTGGAAATTACTAATTTAGATGTTTTCTTTCCATATGATTCATCTTAAATGAATGCAAGGGTTTCAGTAATGGTTTATGATATTATAATTATTAAATTTTTGAGAATAAATCAATCCAGCACATGCTAATCACAAGTGTAGATCATGCTGTATATGTACTTTCAACATGTGTGCTACCTGTACTTTTGAGTATCATTAAGTCACCTCATAGGCCTTCTAAACATTATGCCAGTTCATGTTTAATCCAGTTTACTCAAACATTAATAAAACATTTCATATTTTCCATTGAAGAAAGTTTTTTTGCAATGAAAAGTTTAAAAAACTTATTTTTTAAATAGTCAGTGGATTTTGAAGGTTCAGTGTTGTCTGTTCTATCCACTAGTATTACATTTTGAACAATAATATTCTGTTACATAATGGTTACCAAAGGCCTTCAGAACTCCTTGTCCACAAAAATATTGAGCATCTCTTTCCTTAAACCGTATTAGACATTTTTATGCAATTCAACAAGTATGTAATGAACATCCTTAATAACTGATGTAGGGTAGTTAAAGTCCCTATATATTGCCTATTTTTTATCATATTAGGTAAAAAGTAGAACTGCAGTTTTTCACAATTCCTGTTGGGTTTTTTAAGTTTTGAAACATGTGAATAAAACAGTTTTGAGACAGCTCTCCTTTCCAACTGAACATTTATTCTGTTGTGAAGTCCAGCTGTAATGACATAGAAGATACTTGTGTAGCTTCCTGTGTAATACTAACACTGTTAACAGAAGGTTTTCTTCATTATACAGTTTAAAATTTAGTGAGAAACACTGAGATTCAGTTTTAAGTGCTTGATTTATCAAGCCTTTTTTTGTAAAACACTAGTGACAGTGAACAATGTTGTACTAATGATCACTACATCTCAGTTAGCTGGTTAAAATACAAATTCCAAACTTCTATTTATTAAAAATGATACTAAGGTTCGTAGATGACAATAGTTTTATTAAAGATTTAAAAAAGTAATATTGTGATGCAAAACTAATGAAGAAAAAAATTACAGGGGAAATGTTGGCATTGAAGAAACAATGGTTCACATCACAAAAGTGAATGTTGTTCAGGAATGTACTGGTCATCACTCAATTTTACAGTTATATGATCATGAAAGCACCAACGAAATTAAGCATTTGAGATACTGTATACTGTATGTATATCTCAAATGCTTAAAAAAAAAAAGATAGATAGATACTTTATTGAAATACCATTACAGCCAAAAGGCTGGATTACGGAGTTTTTACAAAAATTGGGGTTA
>JAOTRI020127022.1:0-11698 GCA_028564885.2 Zoanthus sanctaehelenae
TCCCCACTGGGTTCCCATTTTTCTTCGGTGGTTGTGGATTGGTCTGGTCCTGATGTTTTCTGGAACAATTACAAATTATGTAACAGTTTGCTGTCAGCTACCTAATCTCCCTACTTTCCCCGTTCCTCCCGAGAATTTAATCGTTCTTCATGCACCTAATTTTTCCCCTCTCCCTCCACCTAATGTTCATACTTTCCCATGCACCTAAATTTCCCCTCTCCCTCCACCTAATGTTCATACTTTCTTATGCATCTATTTCTCTCCTCTCCCTCCACCTAATGTTTCTACTTTCTCATCCACCTAATTTTCTCCTCTCCTTCACCTAATGTTCATACTTTCCCATGTAGCTAATCTCTACATCACACGAACCTATTTTCTCTCCCTCCCCTAAAGTTCCTTTTTTCCCATGTACTTAATCTTTCCCTATCCCACATGCATATATCACACGAACCTATTTTCCCTCCCCCTAATGTTCATTCATTCCTATGCACATTATCTTTTTTCCTTTGCCTATTGTTTATATTTCTTACGCACTTTATATTTTCCTCTTTGTACGCACCTATCTTGTCTACACTCCCCTCCCTTCCCCTCTAATACTTATTTTTCCATGCACGAAACTGGTCTCCCCTCCTCTCTCTTGTTCTAATACTTTATCCTGTGACAAAACTCTTTACCTGCTGTAAACTCTTGCTGAGTTGTTGGGGCGATGGTAGGTTTGATCCAAGAGGCAACAAGTAGCACATCTTCCTCTGAGGCAGCCGGTACATGGTTAAATTCTGAAGAACAAGAAATGAAACACACTTAACTACGTTTGTAGCTCATTAATAACCAAATGTCACGATTTTGTACAAGTACCTCTTGGTTTTGGCAAAATTCTTTGCACTATTACACGCGTTTTTACACGAACAACTTTATAAAAACAATGAGGCTCAGATTGGCCAAAAATTAAGAACCATTTAAAAACAAGCCCAAGCTTTTGCTGAAAAAAGGTGAAAATGTTTCTTGTTGAAAGTTTATTGAATCTTGTAAGTTCTTTACTTTGCAGTGTGCACAGCATAAAAGGACAGAAGCACTGTTCCACATCATACTACTTTGTATCCGAAAGGATGCAAGTTTTCATATGATACTAAGTTCCTCAGAAGATCAGTACTCACTGTTTTAATTTTCAACGCCTTGTCTTTTTATCTCAATATTTTTCATTATTTCAAACCGCTCACAGAGAAATAGCCAAAATATTACCAACAATTAGTACCAGCAAACTTTACTGGTTAAAGAAATCGTGTAAAGCAAAATCTTGGAACTTTTGTTTCTTTACACCCTTTTCTTTTTATAAGAACATCACATTTTTTGACGGAGGTAGAACGTTTTTAAATATTTTTTTGGGATATCAGCCTCAAATGTTCTTAAACATGTTCTTTACTGATTTTACACAATATACATAATACATGTACCGCATATATGTGGTACTTATGTGTATACATTGATTTTTTCATGTACCTTGTACTGCATGTATCGAATTTTAAAGTACAGAAGCTGGGAAAACCTGTGTCTGTGATGTAAAATTGTTGTCTACAAACTTAAGTCAAAAAGCCCAAGCAAATGTTTCAATAGCACTGCATGTATGAATTATTTCATCATAAATAAATGTTCTTCATCGGCTTTTCTCAGCGTGTTCTAACATGTTCTTAAAGTTTTAGCGATTTTCAGGATCATGTCAGTTTTTTAAAAAAAAGTTCTTATGTTCTTATACAAAACAGAGTGTACCGTAATTAAGAGACGATGTGCTTTGGCAAAACTCATCTTTCTATGTTTATTGTTTTCCTATACTTTCATCCCAGTAGTTTTTCAAATTGAAAAGTTTTATTCTTAGACTGCATGTTTGTACTTTTGGAACCTTTTGACAGGTTTTACATTTTTAGTCCTATTGATTTCAGGTCTTTTTTGTCACATCTCACTGCGTTTTTAAAATTTCTTAAATTCTTCAAATACCTGATTAAAATCATTCAGTACATCGGCCTCATCCGCACCGTTGTGTGAAGGGACATGGAACCTCTCAGTGTTTTTCTTCTTGTCAATAATTATTCTCTCCTCAATTTTGTTTCCTTTTTCATTGAATGTCACTTTGAATTCTTCTTTCTTCTGAAAAGAAAAGAAAAATTAGCGGACTTAAAACCATTGTAAATAAATATGATGCAAGAATAAATTTTGCGTGATAAGTAAAACCCTGCAAAATAAAATCCTTAATAAATCTCTATTATTCTGAATTGCAGTTATTTTGATCCGCGAAGGCCAAACAATCTATACGTCAGGCACTTTACATCACTCGGTCATCAATATAAAAAATTCAACCACACTTGTACGGTGTAGGAGTCCAAATTAAAAAAAACAGCAAATTAATATCGTATTTTCTTGCATTGTAGTCAAAAAATTCTTTTTAAACCAGAAAAAAACAGCTAAACTAAACTGCGAAACATTGCGGTTAGATATGAAATATTTGCGTTATGTAAATTAGTGATAAAAGTTATACCAGCTAGCTAAAGATGAGAACAGTTAAAAAGAATCAGAATTTAAAGGTTTTCGAGATAGTATATATCCACACCTCCTTCCCTGTGGGAGCTTCTGTGGTAGGAACGGGCTCGTTGCTACACTTGCACTTCTCTACTTCACCAAAAGAGGGAGAGACAACCAGGCAAAAAGACAGGACAAACGCCAAAGTAAACTGAAAAAAAAGGAAAATTTAGAGTTTGAGTTTAAAAAAAAAGTTAAATTTACACTACGGATTGTTGCAAGAAGAACTTCGTTAGAATTGTTTTGCGGGATTTTGCGAATAATGAAACAACTTGCAAAGCTAAGTTATCGCAAAAGTTCATTCAAATCTAAACTAGATCTAAAATTTAATTTAATTTCTATTCTTTAAAAAGACGGACGGTACTATTGGTTTTTCTAAAAAACATTAGATGCATCTTTGTTTTTAGGTACTAAAAGAAAAAGAACCGAAATTGATATATACGCTTTTGAAAGAAAAAGAAAAAAACTCGATTTAGTTTGCTCAAGATTAAAAGAAAATCACATATCAGTTCTTACCATTGCTGAAAAGTGCTGAGTTACCTCCGAATTTCTAGTCTTCTTTGGGTTGCTTTATCTTCAGTATGGCATGAAGAAGTGAAGATTGTTTTGAGGTATGGATCATTTTATGCAATTCCTTGCAGTAAAATCTCTTCCTTGTATGTAACATAACCGTTGTGTTTTCACTCTAAACATATCAGGTGTCTTTTTGCTGAAGCCGAAAACAAACTAAGTATCTATTACTTTTTGCTGAAACAAAGCCAAAAGTTGAAAGACCAAGTAAGCATTTTTCAGAAAGTTGATACGCTAAACCTTGGATGAAAAAAGAAGGGGGGGGAGGAGTGGGGAAAAGAATGGTTATTGGTGCAACGAGAGGGAAAGCGAACAGAAAAAAGGGTAGTCTAAACATATATATGAGTGAACTGAAACAATCTTTTAAATATCAGTAACCAACTAATCAAATATAAGCAGGCTATTTAAGACTATATCCATGTTTAATTATATCCCATATGCATTTTGTGCAAGTATTTTTTGAGACATATATGCGCCCTTCCAAAAAAGTCATATTTCTTTCCCTGAAAATAGACGGTTAGTCAAAAGAATTGAAAACTTAACTAAAGTACAATTACACGATTTGTTTTATAATAAATAACCATTGAATTTTACCGAGGTGCAATTGTTCTTAATTTTTGGCTGCTTCACTTTCAGTTAGTTTCAATTTGGTCTTACTTCTTTGAGTGGTTTGAAGATTCAGTACCATTTGAAGAAGAAGATTTCAACTTTCTTCGTCATCAGGCTTAACTTGTTCTCAAATTGTTCTTAATTTTCGGCCGTTCCGCGTGTGCCTCGTTCTTCTAAAATAGCATGTAATAGAAGTATATTCAAAAGTAGTTGTAGCTTGATTCAAATAGAAATTGATAAAAGAGAAGAAACGCAATGTTCGATTTCACTTAGGGTCAGTTTAGCTTCAACTTGAAAAGTGTTAGGGGTTTCTTTCTCCTATCTCATCCCCCCAGAGGACTACGTTGTACAGTGCTGTAGTAATGGGCTATTTCCGAGTTCCCTCGTGCCTCTATTTCAAAGGGAGTTGAAGCGAGAAGCCATTCTCTTGAAACTGAACTCGATTTAGATGAAAATGAAATTAAATGTTTTCACATTTAGTCTCGTTTTGAATCAGAAGCACAAGAGAACTCAAAAATTGGCTATTTAGCTTTAAATTTAAGCAAACTTTTTAAACAAATTTGTAAACAATTGATCCGTGGTTTGAAAAGTGGTCATTGCATCAGAACACTCGAAACACTGTATCCTGTAACAAGTTTTAAGTAAACAAAAATTAAATTTCGTGCTTAGAATTACAAATACTTCTGGAGAACTCACGTTGTTAATGTTAGTATTGAAATAATGCCAAACCCGTTCATTAACTTATCACAGGATTACTTTCCTGATAAATATGTAAAACTACACTAGCACTGGGATCATATCGTTGAATCGAAGTACAATTAATGGCAACTGTTCGCACGTATAGTAAAAAGATAATCCTTTCCTATTTTATCTTTTCAGGCTAGAATATCTTGATTTTCAAGAGCATGTTATTTCTTTAGAACTTTAATCGTAGCATGGTTAAAAATAATTTGAAAAAAATAATATCAAAAAGCCAGTTCTCGATAGGAAACGAGCGAGAACCTGGTACCTACTTAGGAGCCCAAAAGTTGCTGTGATCGGCCCGTGATCGTTTGGAACAGAGTTTTATCTGCAGTGTTCCAATCTTTTGCTTTTTTCAAAGCATGTAATCGTACTTAGAATTCAACAATTAAAAATGAAATTTCGGATGTCTACTCAACTTTTTAGTAAATAAAATGTTGATCTTTTGCGGCAAATCAACAGACAAATTTCGACAAAAACACACCGTTGGACTGAGTGCCCGTAGTCCAGTGGTAAGGGTGCTTCACGCTCAATTTGCTCTTATTTCTGTGAGCGTGTCTGTGAGCGTGTCTGTGAGCGTGTCTGTGAGCGTGTCTGTGAGTTAGAGGAATACTTTTATAAATAAAAGTGCAATGATTTCAAAGTTCACCATAAATCAATGCAAAAAATGTTCTTCAGTCGGAAGAACGAAAACGAAATATGGTCTAGTATTTTAGCCACTTTTGAACATTCAAAACAAATTTAAAGTTTCCATATAAAAAATCAGAATAAGAGTATTACCTCATTTACCTCATTGATAATAATGACTGAAAAAAACTGAGTTGTATATAGAGAGAAATTTATCGAGTGGGTCAACCGTGATCGAGTTTAACAAATGTTTAAAATGTCTGAAAACTGAGCCTTGTGATTGCTAAAAACTGGACTCTTGCAAAAAGCGTGTATTTATTTCTACTAACGTAAGAAATGAGCTCCAAGGCAATCATTGTTGAATGCTGTTTGACCTTATGTCACCTATTTTCAGCGCAATCACATGAAACATATCGTATTTTTTAAGTAGTTTAAGATTCTTGGAACTCAGCAAAAAATTCTATCGCTATCTGCATTATCATTTTCATAATAAGATTTCCACACGTTAGATGTGAGCTCCAAGGCAACCATTGTTGAATGTTGTTTTACCTTATTTCACTTATTTTTATCGCAATCACATGAAACATATCGTATTTTTTTACTGGTTTAAGATTCTTGGAACTCAGCAAGAAATTATATCGCTATCTGTATTTATCATTTTCACTATCAAGATTGATCGAAATGAAAACCATTTGGAAACGAGCACCTGTCAATGAGAGTGGAGTTCATAACTGGTAGCCCTGTTCTCAACTGAGCCATATACATTCTATCAATATCATATTAGTTAGTTAGTTATCATTGACAGTGTCAGTGTTCTGTTTTGCGACCGGTCCTAATTCTGGCATCCATCTTCTCCATACATTTAAATCTTCTGCACTTCTCTTCATTTCTCCATATGTTCCTTTCTTTATTATATTTAAGAATCCAATTCTTTTCCGTTGCATGCCGTAAGAACAACATCAAAGGAACGAGTCTCAAATTATCCAAAATTTAAAAACAACTTTAAAAAATGAGCTCAGGCTCAGACTTCAATAAAACTAATAAATTGACTTCACTGCTTATTTTTTGCATCGATTTATGGTAAACTTTAAAATCACTGCACTTTGATTTATAAAAGTATGCCTCTAACTTCACTGCTTCAATAAAATGGCTACCTACACCTTCTTTTTATGAAAAAGAGCAACTTTATAGAAACAACGATGCTCAAATTGGTCAAAATTTAAGATCAATTTAAGAACGATCTCGGGTTGAGACTCCGAATATCTACGAAAATGTTTTACTCTGAGTCAATATAAAACACAAGAAGTTTCGCCATGGTTCACATTTATTCTCAAATGCGAGGCGCGTTGTTTTGCAATGCCTTGAGCTACGTGCGAGAAATAAGAACAGAATTAAATTGGAGGCTTTTAAAAATTGCGATAAAGTTTTAAAAGGACAATGAAACTCGGAAAAATTTGCTGCTTTTTATAAAAAGAGAGTGTACTTTGGAAATATTATTTTAGGAAAGTTTTATGTAAGGCTCTGAAAGTGTCAAAATTTAAAGAATCAAAAAGTTTTGTTACAAAAGCAATTTGTTTTAGTCTGTTGTAAAAAAATCAACTCCCTGTCTGCTGAACAAACACTATTTGTTTAAAGACACACAAGGTTTTATCTATTACAGGTTTACTTCAAATTAGTTATTTTGTGGAACGCGTATTTAAGTCCATGGGATTACAGGCGATGTGGTAATGTTACTATTTTTATGATTTTCTGCACTGTTTGAAATGAAAACTTCTTCGGTTAGCTTAGCCTCTGTAATTTTCTCAAAATGTTCATACATTGATGTAAATGTTGCAGGCGTTTTCTAGTTTTTGTCCCTATATAAGGCGTCTTTATTGAAAAGGAGAACTATTTTAAAAGATTAGCATTCGTTGTCAAGAAACATAAGTTGCCTCCGGCTACTAAACGTAACGGTTCCGAAACAGGCTAGCTACAAAGTAAAGGTGATTTTTCTGTATGAAGTACGATTTTTTATAATAAAGCCGAATTATTGAGAACAAGACTAAATATTCTAAATTAGTTTGAAAAGTTCAGCCACAAATATATTATTTAAAAAATTGGTTTTGTATCTAGCATGTTTTGAAATTTTGGACATGTTTCAGCCGGATTCTCTGATCTTTCTTAGAAAAGGTTTCTTATAAGTGTTGATGGTTTTTTATGCCAAGTGCCAAATTTTAGTGCCAAGGCAGTTTTACTTCCTTGTTTGTCGGGAGAGATGTTGTAAATTTAAATCAAATTTTATCTAATGTAACTAAAGAAGTTTGTTTACAGCTCCGAGGCGCTGATAAAAGATCACAAGTTAGGGCTTCTCAAGGCTTTTATTAAAAAATAGCGAAAGTGAAAAAAATTAAAAATAAGTTTTCATTACAGGATTAAAATCAGACTAAGAAACTCTTATCTAAATAAAAAGGCTAATGAACACTTCCCAAGCTAATTATCTCATATCCGTAATTAATGTATTTCAACAAATCAAAAATTTACTCTTGAAAAGGATGGTAATAAAACAGCCAGCCGAAGCATTGTAAACAGACAATTTTACACTAAAATTACTTTAAATTCCTTTTCAAGTCCATAAATAAATTTAATATCTATAATTTGCAAAAAGCTCCAATTTCGAAAAATTCGTGTATCCCGTTATAGTTATATATTTTGGCTTTCTGGCGAAGTTTGATTTCTCTGTAAAAGCCTTATGTGAGCATTTTCGAAAGCTTTTGCAGTTTGACTACGGAAGGCAGGCTGGATGATAGTTTAAAGCAGCAAATACCGTATTACCCGTGAATATATTACGAACTTTTTTTCCCTCGCAGTTGACTTCATATTCGTGGTGCGCATAATAAACGGCCACTGTTTTCCCTTGCTTTGGACTTTAAACTTTAATTATAGCAATTTAAAAAAAGACTATATCCTGCACCGTTGCCCGATATTTTTTATATCTCCTGTCCTGTTGTCCCAAATTTAAATTGTATTCATGTTATATAAAAAGTTCTTCGTTAATCTTGGATGAACAGAGAAGGATCTCCTCAAAACACAATCGATCCATGTCAGTTTTCAATGCCAGCCTCTATTTTTTTGTTTCGATATTTTTCATCACTTCAAACAGCTCTCAGAAATAAGAACAAATTGAGGCGAAAATAGCTGGGCTTTGGCAAAATCATCTAGCTTTTATAAAAACTAGTAAATCTCTTTAAAGTGAAGGCTGTTTGTGTTACACGCTTTTTTTTATAAAAACCAGTAAAATTTTCCGAGACTTATTGTTCCTAATATTTTGGTGATTTCAACCTCAATTTATGCTTCATAAAATCTGTTCTTATTTTTAGCTTCCTGAGTTGAATAAAAAACATCAATAATAAGCTAGTACTATAACAGAAACAATCAACTAAGGCTCCGTAAAACGATACGCGTTGCATTTTATAATAGTTATCACCTCAAATGTGAAACACCGGAACACTTTTAGTGTTAATTTTATAATGCGTTGTTAAGTTAATTTATTAGTTTTATCAAAGTCTCTACGTAAAACATTCTTAAAGATATTCGAAGCCTCCTGAAACTGTTTTTACCGCATGTTAGCCAATTTGAGACTCGTTGTCCTTGTAAAGTTGTTTTTATAAAAAGATTGTATGTGATAGAATGTATTGCTCAGTTGAGAACAGGGCTACCGTATGAACTCGACTTTCTATTGACAGGCGCTTGTTTCCAAATGGTTTTCATTTCGATCAATCTTATTGTGAAAATAATAAATACAGATAAAGATAAAATCTCTTGTTGAGTTCCGAGAATCTTAAACCAGTAAAAAAATACGATATGTTTCATGAGATTGCGCTGAAAATAGGTGACATAAGTTCAAACAGCATTCAACAATGATTGCCTTGGAGCTCACTTCTCACGTTAGTAGAAATTGCAAGAGTCCAGTTTTTAGCAGTCACAAGGCTCAGATTTCAGACATTTTAAACATTTGTTAAACTCGATCACGGTTGACCCACTCGATAAATTTTTCTCTATATACAACTCAGTTTTTTTCAGTCATTATTATCAATGAGGTAAATGAGGTAATACTCTCATTCTAATTTTTTATATGGAATCGAAACTTTAAATGTGCTTTGATTGTTTGGCTAAAATACTAGACCATATAACATATTTAATTTTCGTTCTTCCAACTGCAGAACATTATTTTTTGCGTTGATTTATGGTGAACTTTGAAATCACACCACTTTCAGATATACAAGTATGCCTCTGGCTTCATTGCTTCAACAAAATGGCTATCAACACGCTTCACTTTATAGAAACAACGAGGCTCAAATTGGTCAAAATTGAAGAACAATTTTAAAACAATCCGGGTTGAGGCTACGAGTATCTATGATAATGTTTTACGCTGAGACTTGACCAAAACTTGTAAGTTAATCTAGCAACACAGAGTCAATATAAAACATAAGAAGTTTCACCCCATGGTTCACATTTGTTCTAAAATGCGAGTGGCTGCAATGCCTTGATTGTTTTCATTAAGATTTTTCTTCAATTTAAATCTTGCGAGAAATAAGAACAGACTCCGAATATCTACGAAAATGTTTTACTCTGAGCCAATATAAAACACAAGAAGTTTCGCCATGGTTCACATTTATTCTCAAATGCGAGGCGCGTTGTTTTGCAATGCCTTGAGCTACGTGCGAGAAATAAGAACAGAATTAAATTGGAGGCTTTTAGAAATTGTGATAAAGTTTTAAAAGGACAATGAGCCTTGGAAAAATTTGCTGGTTTTTATAAAAAGAGAGTGTACTTTGGAAATATTATTTTAGGAAAATTTTATGTAAGGCTCTGAAAGTGTCAACATTTAAAGAATCGCGACGCTCGGGAAAAATAGTTCAACGATTCTGAAAAAAGAAAAGTTTTGTTACAAAAGCAATTAGTTTTAATATGTTGTAAAAAAAATCAACTCCCTGTCTGCTGAACGAACACTATTTGTTGAAAGATACACAAGGTTTATCTAGTACAGCCTACAGGTTTTCTTCAAATTAATTCAGTATTTTGTGGAACGCGTATTTAAGTCCATGGGACTACAGGCGATGTGATAACGTTACTATTTTTATGATTTTCTGCACTGTTTGCATGAAATGAAAACTTTAGTTAGCTTAGAGTCTGTAATTTTGTTAGAGAAGGAGAACTATTTTAAATGTTTGGCATTCTTTGCCAACAAACATATTAAGTTGCTTCGGTACTAACTGAACCGTATTACCCTATCGAAACGGGCCACATGAATAAAGATGATTTTTCAGTATGAATTACGATTAGCAAAAGATTGAGAACAAGACTAAATGTTTTTAATTTGTTTGAAAATGTCATCCTCAATTATATTATTTAAAGAATTGGTTTTGTGTCTTGCACCGTTTTTAAGCCGTTTTGGACATGCTTCAGCCAGATTTTCTGACCTTTCTTAGGAAACGTTTCTAGTAAGTGTTGATGGTTTTTTTGGCCAAGTGTCCAGTCTTAGTTGCCAAGAAACATAACTGGCCGTTTTACTTCCTTGTTTGGAGGGAGAGATCTTCTAAATATTTAAAGTCAAATTTTAGCTAATGTAACTGAAGAAGTTTCTGTACAGCTCCGAGGCGTCTGATTATCTAGCTAAGTCTTCTTAAAGGGTCGCAGTAAAAATAGGAACGGAAACAGAGGAATAATGGAAACAGAGGAAATAGAGGAAAAAGTGGTAAAAAGTGGAAATGACCGGAAGTGTGCAAAAAATGACGGTATAGGGTAGAAATAACTGAAAATAACAATATAAAAAGGTAGAAAGGGAAGAAAGCTTTGAAAATACAATGAGTATGACTAATTGACATAAAAAATATTTCAGAACGCTTGTGTACTGAAACGAGCAATATCACGAAATCAAATTTAGACAACATTTCAATACTTTCGGTCCGAGCTCGATTTCTTCGACATTTCAAAATTTAATTTGCGTTAAACACTGGTTGAAAGCTGTCCTATTAAAATGAACTTCAAATTAGTATAAAATATAACAACACGTACTTTTTTATAAGAACAAGACATTAATTGGCCAAACTTTAAGATCAGTTTTAGAAGAATCTCCGGTTGAGGCACCGAATATTTGTGTAAACGTTTTACTTGGAGACTTTACCAACAAATTTACTCACTTCCGGTTATTTTCGCTATTTACCACTTTTTCTGCTATTTCCTCCCTTTCCGACTTTGCACTATTTTCTCTATTTCCGTTTCACAATTTACCGCTACCCAGAAAAAAAAATAGAAGAAAAATTTCCTATTGCAGAAAATCAGAAAAAGAGACTCTTATCATAAAGATAAAATGAAAAGGCTAACGAACACTTTCCATGTTAAAGGGACTATGTCAGCCATTGCACATGCGTGTTGGCGTCCACTTTAGACTAATTTGCATACGACTCGTTGTGTGTTTTTCGCCTTCCGCCATTACACACGTGTGTCGGCGGCACGGTATTTCATCAGTTCTACCTGCTGTTTTACCTTATTTATCAAAGTTATATGGAAACTAACAGTGTCACACCTGAAAACAACTCAACTG
>JAOTRI020127033.1:0-11698 GCA_028564885.2 Zoanthus sanctaehelenae
TATTGTTATTTAATATTATTAAGACTATTATTATTATTATTACTATCAATGTAAATATTTATAGATGAATTTCGAAATAAAATTATTATTGATATAGTAAATATTATAATATTATATTATTACTATTATTATTATTATTATTATTATTGATAACATTTAGGAAGCATTTTAAACTGCACTCTTTGTGTCTCTTTGTAGCTCAAGCTGCGATCCAAGAACAACAAGCCATGGAGAGAGCTATGTATGGTTCAATGCCATTTGGGGTAAAGAATATAAATAATATTTTAAACTTTTGTGTAAAATAGGTCTTGTATAAAAATTTATTACCAACTGCCCATTTAAAAAGAATTTGGATTTAAATAGTAGCCAATTCTTGTGGAGAGCTAAATCTGCTAAGTTTGGTAGTTAATCTTACCATTTAGATATGCTGCAGTCAAAAATTTTTGTTCCATTGTATATAACATTGTTCTGTGGGTCAACTTGTTACAATCAAAGATGATCATTATCTGGGAATGAGCAATAATAAGCTATAAAAAAGGGTAAAAAGAAAGTAGTTTACGACATTAAGTTCAGGTTGTTCATTTAAAAACAAATAAATAGAATAAATGAATAAGTAAATACTTTACTCAGTTGCAAAAGAAGTGGTTTCCCGTTCGTCCTAGCCAGAGGCTATTGTTTTTAAACTTAAAGTAAGATTTTAAAAAAATTCTCAGATCTTGGCGTGAAAGTCGAATTTACAGAGGGAGGAAAATTGGAGTACCCAGAGAAAATCCCTCAGAGTCAGATCGAGATTGACAAATGTCAGCCCACATACAGTGCCCAGGAATTGATCCCCGGTTGTAGAGGAGGGTGGTATGATCGATGACCACTATGCCATCCTGACTCACCAAACCTTATGTAGTTTGAGTTTTGAAAAAGTAACTAAAGACGCGGACACACGATGCAACATTGGGCACTACAGGTTCGTTGCACCGTGTGTCTGTGGATGCATTTTGTTGCATGTAACATTGTACAACACACAAACTGAAGTTGAATCGCGCGCTACTCAGGCAACAATGCGTGCAGCAAGTTTTCTTTGTTAAAGGACTTGTTGCACCCTGTTTTGATTCTTGAAACGTTGCATGGATAAGCACGTCTCGCTATCACGAGAAATGTTGCGTGATTTTGTTGCACTGTGTGTCCACCTCCAAAAAATTTGTTGCGCGCATTGTTGCATGAAATGTTGCATTGTGTATCTGTGCCTTAAATCTTAAAAACAAAGATCAAGCTTTCCTTCATTTTTGTACCTTCCCGAAAGGATTACAATACTATCTCACCATTGTACCTCTATAATTAATCCTTTTGATGTACAGAATTTTTGTAATTTGTAAGTGGGTAATTTACTAACGTACTGTAAGTTTAACCTTTTCAGTCCCAGTTGAATTATTAAGTTCTCCCTACTTGAGCCCATACTTTTCATTAAACAAGTTTGAGAGAATTTCAGGGAGGATAGAAAGTTGATTTAGCTTAGGTGAAAAAGAAGGTCACACCAATATTCGAATCTCGGCTTACTGCTGGGATCGAACTGGGGACCATTTGGTTGGAAAGCAGAGATCTTACCAACAGCGCCAACCATGTCCAAACCAAATAATCTAGTTAAGGATTACGGACTTGACATGCTGTTGGTTTTTGAGGTATAAAATTTTAAAAATTCCTTCCACTTCGTTTATTTTAATAGCTCACTGATTTATGGAAGGTCATTTCTTTCTTCTTGAAATGCAGACATATCAGGTTGTGAAATAAAGTTTTGAAAGAGGTCGTCAGAGGGACGACAATATTTCTTTAGGATTAAGTTGTCCCACATCCCACTCTCAGCTGGGAATAAAATAAGAAAATAAAAGAAAATTGAGCAATGAAGAAAAAAGAACATCGAAGACGAAGTCTTAGTGGAAATTAGAAAAAGATATACAAGGTTTATGTAATTATTTAAATCTACATTAAAAAACATAAAACAAAAAAACATAAAAACAAAAAAATATAAAACATAAAAAAACAACAATAAAAAAACAAAAAACCTAAACAAAAATAAACAAAAACCATAAAACAAACTTACAAGAAAAATACTTTGCCAGTTATATATCAGCTGGCAGAGGGTAAATATTTTGGCCCTTGGTTAGGAATAAACTAAATAGACAAATTTGTGGCTTTATTGTTTGCTTTATCTACGACCGTTTAGTAATGCCTTTTAAAAATATACATTATATTTTTTCTTTTCAAAGAAAATGGATGAAGCAAGATTCAGTATTCAACAATCAGATGATGAGGAAGGTCTGTAACACAGTGATCTTTTGTAGTTCAGAAAGAGCTTGCTGGTCGAAAGATTTGTTACGTTTAGTATTCACTATTTTGACGAAAATTGGCGATCTTTTGGAAGTCGACTTTTAAAAGCCGATTTCTCCGGAACTACGCAATAAAATCCGCTGACCAGCGAGAAATCGCAAATTTTTCGAAGCGACTCCAAAATAAGCCATTGGCGGCCAAACACCTGAGGTAACTTCGTACCTTAAAAATTTAGCGAAAATTGGCGAAAACGGTCTATGAGGACAAGTGCAGTTTAATTGTTTTATTTTACAGTAAACCTTCTAAGATATCGAGAAATGAATTTTGATTGGTCTACAAGTGCATATTTTCGTAGTGCTACATTACGAAGCACGAAAATGACGTAAGCAGTATGTTGGCTGTTTTAAGTTTGAGAAACCTTTTACAGTTTAAGGAAAAAAAGTTAAGTATATATTTAACAATTATTCCACGAGCGCGCGTTGTATTAAGTCCAGCAGTATGCTGTTGAACTATTCAGGCTAGTGTAAAACTATAACTGATTACATATAGTTCATTCGACATTGTGTTTATTCTATTCTTGCAAATTTGGAGGGTCGAGTGCACAGTTTGCTATGCCAGAAATTTCCTTGGTCGTTGGTTGACACTGACAATTCGCACCGATAGTGAAACCATTCATCACATAAGTCGCGACATATCATGTCATTGTATGCTTCTGTTCTTCGTCGTTGGGTTCCCAGCGCCTTGGTTCGTGTTCATTTTTGTTTTTTTTTCCAGCGAAATACAATTCCCCTTCAATCAACCTAAAACTCGCTGATTTTTTTTATCAGCTTTTTTTCACCGGATAGGTATTTAAAAACTTTCTGATAGAGTTCACTTTCGAACATTGTGCACAGTTGCTTATGATGAAATGTCCTAAAGTCAATGCTATAAAACTGCTTAACAGGATTGGTTCGCGGCAAGATTGAAATTAGTTCCGAGTTTGTGTTTGTAAACTCATTATTGTACACCATTCAAAATACAATTCGCACTTGGTTATGATATCCATCTTTAAGTGTGATGCATGCTGGTTGATAAATTTTTAAGTTGTAAAAGTAAGCGTGGCACAAAAAGCTAATCTAAAAATATTCAGCAACTCACAGTAAAAGACAACGATCGCAGTCCAAGTGAAGATAGACAATAAAGCAAAAGACGAACGATCCGAATCCAAGGAAGACCGCGTCGACGTGGGGTTAAAATCAAACGGTAACATTTCCGTATTGGGGCTTCCTATTGTTTAATCATACAAACTAATCCTTACCCAGAGCCTAACTTTACTCTTGTTATAGGCTATGAAATTGTATGCATAAATAAGTAGGTCCTGATACGGATGTTTAGTGTTTCAAAATAACAGAGCAAACCGAGCATTCGGACCTTGTCAGATTAGCTTGTGTATTTTATCAGTGTTCTTAGAGCTTGCGATGATTAAACGGAAGATGTGTGTTTTATCGCTGCTTTCAAAGCTTGCAGAGATTAAACGGAAGAAGGGCTTTATATTTGACCGGGCAATTCTGAGAACAAAATGTATTATTATTTTTTGTATGGCGTCAGCTTAGTTGAACCGGTGCATATAGAGTGTTTCACATGACGTCACAAGCATTTTAACAACTAGGCGCGCCATTACGGTGTTCCACGTGAATCCAGAATGTGATGTTTACATAGTGAGATCTACAAGGGACTAGCTATTTTTCTACTTGAAATCGTTAAACTCTTCAATAAATCTGCTACAAATTGTAATATTTAGATTCTTAAACCAACGAATAACGTCTCTAGGAAGTTTTTAGTTTTAAATTTCTCTTAAGTAGGCATGGATAATGCGCCCGCCGATCGAGCAACTTAGTCAATACGCTGATGGTCTCGAGCAGAAATTAAAAGATCGATTTAAGAAAAAGATTTCCTGCATCGGAATTGACCCATTTATTATTCCAGTGAGTAATTTGGACCCAGAATGTCTTTCTTTTGTGGAATCCATCGATCTTGTCTCATATCTCTGTACGAAACGAGCTATTACACACAAGAACAGTTCAAAGCTTTCGAAGTCTTCAGGCATAAATCATCTTGTCTCAGGCTTTGTTAACAGTGTACAGGCCATTAAAATTGCTGGAAAGTTTGTTGTTATGGCAAAGCTTCGCCATTCTCAAAAGATGAGCGATCCTTTGGTTCCCTTGTGGATAATTACAGAAAGTACAGGGACAATAACAAATGCGCATTGCCGCGGTTGTATCGCCGGTCAAGGGGAGTGCTGTTCGCACATTGCCAGTGTTTTATTCTATATCGAGACTTTCAACAGAATCCGTGGAAAGATAAAATGTGCTTGTATTATGCCAACTTTTGTGAAAGATGTGCCTTATTCTGAGGTTGAAAATATTGACTTTCGATCAGCTAAAAAGCTCAAAAAATCACTTGATGAAAGTTGTCAATGTCAGTCACGAAGCCATCTTCACTTTTGTCTTCGCAGTCTGCAAAAGATTTTTGCACAGTCTCGCCAGGATCAGATATTTTCTGCAGCTTGGCTTTGATGTCTTTGTCAGTCATTTTATCGAACTTACTTGGAGTCCGTAGTTTGTTATGGCCTAGGTTGTGTGTTGGAACTCAGTCAACATTAAAACGATCCCAATCCTTTGCTACTTTTCCGGAACGAAGTGTCTACTACAAACTCGATCGAAGTTTAGCTTAGAATTCTGTTATGTCCTCACGGCCTATGGCAGAAATCCGCAGTCTCCGTCTAGTGTTAAGTGAATTCCTCGAAAGACTCTCCTTGAGTTGTTACTCTAGAAAAAATATACCTTTTTTTCGTGTTTTTGCCACTCTTATTTTCGCACCAACCATTAAGCACAAGACCATGTTGAATTTTAATATTTTTAAAGGCAAAATAAGAAAATAACAATCGATAACATAGATTTTTAGTTCTCAAGCTCAACCGTTTCCTGTGTACTAAACAATACAGTGGAACACCGCAATGGCGGACAGTATGGTTGCTTGGCAAAAAAACCACAAGTTTAAAACCATCTGTCAACCTTGCCATAAAATGTATTCAACCTTGCCATAAAATGTGTTCAACCTTGCCATAAAATGTGTTCAACCTTGCCATAAAATGTGTTCAACCTTGCTATAAAATGTGTTCAACATTGCCGTAATTTTTTTCAACCTTTGAACTTTTGATACAAAATATGCGTCAACATTGCAACTTGAGTATGCCAACCTTGACAAATATTTTGTTCAACGTTAACGAAAATCTCGCTGAACGTTGCCCAATATTTTTTGTAACCTTGAGAAATATTTTGTGCAAACTTGGCCAAGTTGATTCCAGCCTTGGAGGTAATCGAACACAGCATTGGCTAACATACTGTTTTAAAACTTTTGGCTGTAGTTAGTAAAACCTTAATGATAATATTGCCTTATTGGACAAGGTTGGCTGTTTTTATGAAGTCTTGACACTTATTAAAATAACCTTGCAATATTATTTGGAATTTTGAACAATATTTTATGTTTTGATGTATTTTTAAAAATTGTTGCCGAATTTTAGATTCGTTTTAAGTTATTTTTCATGTTTTGATATATTTTATAAAAATGTTGACAGATTTTAGATTTCTCTTGAATTTTTTCCGTTTCGGCATTCCATACATGTACCCTATGGGTACCTCTCGTCACCCAACCTAGCACGCACATGTACCCTGTGGGTACCTCTCGTTTATAGTTTTTCTCTTTGTTTACAGTAAACTGAAACTTAAGTCTTTTGAAAGAAATGAAACAAAATATCCATGCCTTCATAACCTCGGCTACGTCTGCAAGAATTTCAAATCAGTTGAAAACTTTTGATTACGTCTGAAGCTGTCACTGATCTTCTCTCAACTTTTCCCAGCCTTTGCCTCGGTTTTCATCCGGCCATGAAGGCACAAAGAGCGTGTTTTTGTTTCTATAGTTAATGAAATAACTACCAAAAATATGTTTCTGGTTTAGAAGTACAGTTCACCTTCCTAAACTACACGGCCCCAAATTATTGTGCATGCTCAGAGGTTGTGCTTTGTTTTTATATACATACTGTATCATCAGTAGTTGGGAACCTAAAGTGTTTTTATAAATGTTTCAGATGACGATGAAGCCTTCTCAGTGAAACATGTTGCTGCAGCTAGGTTCCAGCGTAATCATAAACTGATGGCCGAGATCTTCAGCGAGACAGTGGTACCTGACGTGAGGACTGGTAAGGTTTATGAACCAGGGTTTTCATTTGATGCCGTGATCCAGTTACCGGCTTACTTTTTACTTTTATCAACGTATCCGTGTACTTAAGATGAAAGCTGCTTTGAGAGATCAAAAATATAAGCAGACTACCAAATCTGCTTTAATGTATAGATATCTGAACAGACATAACTATAATGCTGCTGAAAAAATAGCAAAACAGTTATTGTTCATTAGCGGGATTCCCATTTTGTGTGCAATTCTACAATTAATTTCGGCTCCAAAGAAGCTAAAATCTACTGAAACAAACTGCAAATTTGTGTTTAGAAATTTCGTGAGAAAGCACCCCCTCCCCCCTCTATTCCCACTGCCAATGTAAACAATGTATAACCCCCTTAAGTGACTCTGAAGAAGGAGTCACGCCGGTGGCTCTGGAAACTGAAAGTAAAAGTTTGCCAAGATTCATCCATTAAATATTACAGCTCTGGACCTTTGTGCCATTGAGCACTCTCAAATCCAAGAAGTTTGAATCTTATACGTATAACCCCCTAAAGTATATAGCTTGATACTGTACCTACAGGCGAACAAACAAGTGCCTGTCAACTCTAGATAAGATGCCCTTGTACTTCAAAAGTTAATGAAAACCCTGCACACAATGTATAACCCGCTGTAGTATATAGCTTCAGACCTCCAGGCTAACAAACAAGTGCCCACATACTCTAGGGTGCCCTTGTACTTCAAAAGTTAATGAAAACCCTGCACACAATGTATAACCCGCTGTAGTATATAGCTTCAGACATCCAGGCTAACAAACAAGTGCCTGCCTACCCTAGTTAAGGTGTGCTTGTACTTCAAATGTTAATGAAAACCCTGCACACAATATATACAAGGTTTTCATTAACGTTTATAAAATATTTAAGATAGTACAGTGGTTTCTATTGGCCGACAGGTGTGTTTTCATAGGCCAATGAAGTATAGAAGTGACGTATTAGCTAGTCCTCGTAAGGAGATTTTGTAAAATGATCATGAACTAAACACAAATAACAATGCGGTTGTAATTCTCTTTCTCAGAGTCCTGAAAATGGAATAAATATTTTATAAAAGAAATAAAACATTTTTTCTGTGCCTCCATAGCACTATAAAAACCTCGGCACACGTTTGGGGAATTCTCGAAGTTATAAGGGTCCGGAATTAATGGTCATCCTATTATTAGGGACAACTAAATATTTTTCCCCGACATAAATACTTCATTTAATGTCATTGCAAAGCTTGTGCTTCCCCATTCTTCTTAGCCAGAGACTAATATTTAATCACTAGGTGGCTCAGATCTTGGCATTAAAGTCGAGTTTGCTGAGGGAGGAAAACTGGAGTACCTGGGGAAAAATCCTCGCAGTCAATAATTCTCAGCCCACATGCGCAGCTCAGGAATTAATCCTGGGTGGAAGAGGTGGCACATGCGCAGCTCAGGAATTAATCCTGGGTGGAAGAGGTGGCAAGTGCGAGTAGTCTTAACTGATAACTTCAAAAATGGTCGTTCCACTGAAATGATGAATTCCATGCACAAATAATCTTAAAGTTTTTCCTGTTTTTTTTTTCTTGATATTGCTTTACATGATGTTCATTTGAATTATTTTTTAACATGAGCCAATGTAACAAGAGTTTTCTTTTACAGATGAAGAATCTTAAGCCGTGTATTAGGCTATGATAAAGCACGACGGGCATTTGAGAATACTAGGGAATGTATAGAAAAGACGAGTCGCAGGCGAGTGTTTTCTACATTTCTTGAGTGTTCTCAAATGTCTGGAGTGGTTTTTTTGATAGTTTTATACACAGCCTTTTTTTATGATATAGATTTAGTAGAGAAAAACAGTAAAACATGCTTTTTGTATGTTTTATACTTTGATAAAACAGATTTTATACTTGATTAAACACTTAGAGTACGCGCATTGTTCTTTCTGTGTTATGATTATAAATAAAGAAAAGTCAAGACGTGGTAGAATACAAGGTACTATGTCCTTGGCTTTGCTGTTGTGGGTGGGAAGTGGGGACGACTAGATATTTCTAAGAACAACTAAATCCTAAAGACGTGGTAGAATACAAGGTGACTATGTCCTTGATTTTGCTGTTGTGGGTGGGAAGTGGGGACGACTAGATATTTCTCAGAACAACTAAATCCTGAAGCACGGTTGCCCCTCTGACGAACTCTTTCAAATGAGCGGCGCACATGTTAAGGCGCAACTTGGCAGCCGATAAAAAGTGTCCTCAATGGAAGAACCATACCATATTTTTTTGTATCCTTAGTTATTGTTTCAAATTGTTCTTCTAGTTGTTACGAAGTCAAGGTTGGGAGTTTTGAAGCGGCAAGTTCAGTCACTGGTTGCACATCAGGTGAGATGCGTCTTGCTCTGTTATCAAGGAGCTTAATGAACGGGATAAAAACGCCAATTGGCTGTAATCTTAATCTTAGGACATATGAAGTTAATCAGCACATGATCACATCTACCTTCAATCACTTAGATATAACAAAATGATGCAATACAATACAAAACAATACTTAACAATTATTCTAAGAGCGCGCGTTGGATATGAGATGGCTCATATCCAACAAGCGTGAATGGTATAATTGTTTTATTAAATTTCATGAGTTTTCCGAACTTTTCAATACTTGAAAATAGCAAAAGCCTTTTAATAATTTGAGAAACAAGATTCTTTGTTAGTTTCCATACATGGTCATTCGATATATGAGCTGGTAACCGAGATTGGTTGAACCAATCAGAACGCTAGAAAAGCAATATTGGAGGTTGAAAATTTAATACATTACAATAGACCGAATTCATAAATTTGACGGCCACGTGGATTAAGCCTGGGGCGATCATGGGATCGAGGTAATGTATTCCATTGACCGTGTCCTAAAATACCTCGGTCCCATGTTTGCCCCAGTCTTAATCCTATACAATACAACATAATACAATTTAGTGATAAGGATGTAAATTGTACACCGTATAGAAAGGAGAAAATATAATACAATACAGTAACTGAAGATGGCATTGTGACAATGTCGAAACATGTCTAGATTAAAAAACATTTTCGTATATCTGAAATGCTTAATACAGTAACTATTATCACATTTCCAAAATTTTCAGGATAGTTTAAAAAGAAAAGGGAATAAGTTTATTTTGGTCAAGTATTTGTACAAAATAAGTTAAATAAGGAAAAAACAAAATCTATATGACAATGGGGGAAATGTCTACTTCCTAAATAAACTGTAAGTTTTCTGATAAGTTCAGGTAGACATAAAAATGGACTAAGAATCACACCAACAAAAACCTAATATACACGTAAGAGCAATAGACTAAAATAAGGCGACTGTGTTTAGACATTTCATTTGTTTTAATTTAAGGTACTTCTTGATTTATTCAAAATGTTAAATAATTGGAAGTTCGGGTTAATGTTAGAAGGTATAGTTTCAAATCTCAAAGGTTGAAAACTGCCGGAATCATATCTCCAGCTCTCATTTTTTAAGCTCCTTTGGTTTTTGGATAACCGAAGTTGTTTAAACGTTTTTAATTTATCATTGAGAGAAAGAGAAACAATAAATCTTTATATCGTAGAATATCATTAGTTTATGTAACACAGGTCAAGCCAATAAAACTTATTCTAGTAACGTAACTGCAAGACTGTAAACAGAAATGTACACAATTTCCTATTTTTGAAATAACGTCATGTTGGACCGTTATAGGCTTGAGAACTTTATTGGGTAGGGACGAATGTATGACAAAAATGCCTTAAACTAAGATAATATGGTGCTTACATCTCAGACTCTGAATCCTGGAGGTTTGAAGATTACTTCCAGGGCCCTGGAAGACTCGTGAAATTTTAAAACAACTTAAAACCTGCAGAAACGTCTGACTCCTGATTGTATTTTTTGTACGTTATATGTAGACTCCATTTCTCTCTTTTTTTTTTTGCATGTCGAGACGGAGAGATTAACTGGGTTTGGGTTCTGAAAAAATATTTTCATTAACCTGGAGAACTTGTCGAATTTTGTGAGGACCTGATGTGTACTGCAGAATTGGAGGCTTGATTTATTCAGTCCAGTTTCTAAAAGCTGTAACAGCTTAAGACGTAAACAACTAACAATAACACAGCTACAAAATCAATATTAGTTACCTAAAAAGTTGTCATTATTTTCCCAGAACATTGCGAGCTTGTCCGTTTTTAAATGCATCCAACAAACTTGGCGCTAAATACCATTGAATACCGGATGAATTTAAAAGGTCGAGTTAAGTGTACATATCATCTTCATAAGTACAGATCTAGCGTTTTCTTTACAATGGCACTTTTTAATTCTTGGTTTTCACACAATCCCACGAGATACAAAAGACAGTAGGCATAGCGGCCATGTTGGTGTACAAAAGTATCATGGCCGCAATGACGTCAAATGAAACCCTGCAATAAAGTAGGGTGATGTATTGATTTCATATTTCTTTTTGGTTTTAAGAAAAAGCTAGAAGGAGAGCTTCAACAAATTGAAGAAAAGTTCGAAAGCAAAAAGCGCAAATTCATTGAGGATAGCGAGAGTTTTAACGAGAATTTAAGAAAGGTAAACGAAACAATAAATCTCATTTGCAATCATTTCCAGTACTGATAAGACAGTAATAAAGATGGTGATTTTTGAGCATGTTAATAAATTTCATAGCAGAAAATTTCAGTAATGACACGAGCGTCCGACATCATATCACTACCCAGATGACTGCGTGCTGTTCCTAGCAGTAATGACACGAGCGTCCGACATCATATCACTATCCACGATGACTGCGTGCTGTTCCTAGCAGTAATGACACGAGCGCAGGACATCATATCACTATCCACGATGACCGCGTGATGTTCCTAGCAGTAATGACACGAGCGCAGGACATCATATCACTATCCACGATGACTGCGTGCTGTTCCTAGCAGTAATGACACGAGCGTAGGACATCATATCACTACCCACGATGACTGCGTGCCGTTCCTAGCAGTAAGGACACGAGCGTAGGACATATCACTATCCACGATGACTGCGTGCTGTTCCTAGCAGTAATGACACGAGCGTAGGACATCATATCACTATCCACGATGACTGCGTGCTGTTCCTAGCAGTAAGGACACGAGCGTAGGACAT
>JAOTRI020127044.1:0-22139 GCA_028564885.2 Zoanthus sanctaehelenae
GGGATACGGTCGCAACGTCGAGTTGTTAGTTCGACCTTTAAATTCCAGTATTTGATTTAAATTATTTTTGCGCTTATGGTATGCTGTTATTCAGTCAGTTTATACTCACCAAATTGTTCATAATAGGTGACATTTTTATATGCAACAAGCATTTCCTGATATTCCTCCTTGACAGCGTCATTGAGCTCGCAGGTGTTCACAGCATTGTGTTTATGTCTATAGTTAAACGATCGGCACGTAAAATCCAAGAGACATCTCTCGGAGCAATCCAGCTGGGAAATACCTGAGAATCTCGCTGTCACGTGACCCATCAAGGCATGATCTGGTATATATGAATGAATGAACAGGAAATGTGTAAGCTTGGCTTGGGGAGGCAGGTCCAACTGAGTTTTAAAATGGAAGCGGAGAAGAGAGAGAGAATGTAAAGGAAGAAGTGAAAAAAAAGGGAGGAAAAAAGGAGAGAATGAAGGGAAGAAGGAAGAGGGAGAAAGCAAAGAGAGAAGTGAAGAAGAAATGGGAGGGAGGGATGAGAGTGGAAGAAGGGAAAGGAGAAGGGGAAGTGAAAAAGATAAAAACGGGAAAAAGGAGAATGAAAGGGGAGAATGAAAGGAGTGAAAGGAAGGAGAAGGTAGGGAGGGAATAAAAGTGGAAAGGGAAGAAAAAGGGGAGGAAATGAAGGGAAGAAGGGAGGAGAAGAAAGCAAAGGAAAAAGTGGAAGAGAAACGGGAGGGAGGGAAGAGACTGGGAGAAGGGAACGACAAGGTAGGACGAGAATGTATGGGGAGAAGGCGGACAAATGGAGGGAATGAAGTGAAGAAAGGAGGGTATAAGAATAAAAAGAAGGGAAATAATGTAATTGAAGAAGGGAGCTAGAGGGAAGGGAAGGGGAAAAGGAAGAAAATGAAGAAAGAAAGAATGGAAAAGAAGAAGGGAGAGGAGAAGAGGAAGGGAGAATAAACAGGAGGGGGTCTAGGAAGATTTTGTCCGTGTATTTTATTCAACGGGAAAATGCAAGATTAAATTTCTAATAAGAAGGGATCTAGTCACGTGCCATCCGTCAAAACTCACTCCCTAGGGATAACAAAGACACACTCAACACAAACTCGCATCGTTGGGCGGGAAAATGTTTAATTCAACGAGTTCATCTAGATGAAGTACATACTTTTTAAAATCTTTACAAACACCCTTCTTAGTTTAAAGATGCATGTCCGACATGGTTAACATCAGTTAACATGGCCTTATGAAAGTCTTAAAAGCATTACTAGAATCAAATTTATACTCTTTGATCTATTAAGTATGTCACAATAAAAAATTCCATGAAAGAATAAAAGCGCTGAACACCGTTTGCAAATATTTGCATTCACATGCACCTGAAAGATTGCAAAATGATTTAGCTTTTGCGACTCAGTTTCGCGCGCATTCTTGACGCTAAACTAGACTACTAGCAGTCCTTCTTTATATGATTTTGTTTCTTCAGTTGTAAGCAGGGTAATCAAGATGGCATACTTATTAATAACGACCAAAAGTTGGGGCGAAAACAAAATAAAAAAAATCTAGCAAGGAACGTGTTAGGAGTTACGGTGACATATAAGGGACGTCAAACTTTCGTTTTTTTTTGTTTTAAACTTTGCCGGGTTTTTTTTCCCATTAAGAAATCTTAAAAATACTAACTCGAAATTTCGTGTTACTAACTAGAAATTTCATGTTACTAATTCGAAATTTCATGAAGAAGACAACCTAAGCCTAAGCATTGTCGAAATGTCGACAACAAAAATAAAAAGTGCCCAAAAAGGACAATGACAATTCATTCTAAATAAAACTAAGTGCCTAACCCATGTTTTGCTCATCATTAAAATGAATGACAGATTTAAACTTTCAACCAAAGGTGAACATAGAGCGTTATACGCATGTTCATGCTATCTGTATTTGAATTTAAAATAAAAATATTTATTATATTTTCAACCTCGAATATTGCGTTTCTAGCGTTCTGATTGGTTCACTCAATCTCGATTTTCAGCTCATATACCGAAAAAATCATATATGGAAACTAACAAAAAATCTTTTTAGCAATTTATTGAAAATTTGTTGTTATTTTCAAGTATCGAAGGGTTCAGAAAGCTCATAAAATTTAATAAAACAATAATTCCATTCGCGCTTGTTGGATACGAGATGATTACAGCCAACTCGAGCTACGCCCCTCGTTGGCTATTTACCATCTCATATCCAACAAGCGCGAATGAAATACTTGTTAAATACATGCTTTGGAAAAAACTTAATTGTGTATAACATATATACAAAAACTTTTATAGATATCTGAACAGACATAACTAGAATAAAGCTGAAAGTTAAAATAACAAAACAGTTACTGTTCATCAGCAGGATACCTAAATTGCGTGCAATGCCGAGCAATCGGTTTCGGCTTCATTAAGGCGACCATACTTTTAAATGAATAAAAATGCTTCTGTTTATTCTATCCAAAACTAAGTGTCTATTAATCCGTTTTTTTCTAATAGGTATAATGTCATTTGTTATCTAAATCTTTGCAGTTACACTGCTTAATAATTCAAATGTTAAGAGTTTTAAAAAGTTGCAAGGCACGCACTTAAAATGTTGCAAGATTTCCAACATTTTTGGAAGTTTTAAGGAACACATTCAGTGTTAAAACCGAATATCAACATAAATTCGGCCGCTTTCGTTACCCAGAGCAAATATACACTTAGTTGCTTGAGTTCTATTTGAACGAAACCCTTAATGAAGGCCCTGAATCTAGTCTGTCTTAGGTAAGTCCGAATGACTTAGATAATAACAGTTACATACAGTTAATTCGACTACCTAGGACAATATGTTGATACCTCCACCAAGTCCATTTACTACTCGACACCAAATCTTGACTAACAGAATTAGGGGAGTCCTTTACTTTGCAAACCTCTAAAACGAAAACCATTTTAAAAAAGCAAGGAATGCAAAAATCTATATTTACCCGTTATCACGCTGAAATAGGCAAAAGTGTTGCTTGAAAAATCATTATATTGTTCACATGTGCCTCCTGCTCTAAAAACTGCACTAAAAGTTAAAAACACGAGCCGGATTCCTCTTAAACAAAACATGTGTTGTCAGCTTTCTAATGGACAAAGTACTTTTTTCTTATGCGTTCTGAATGATATCTACTTTTATTCAAAACCGTTTCAATGGAAATTAATAAAACAAGAAAAATCGACCAATTAGGTTTTGTTTTCGTGTGAACAGGTGTTCATGAATTTTAGACTTTCCATGCAATAAAAAAATTAATAAAAATCTTTATCTATACGAGCAAGTTTTCTATCATTTTTTATTGCTCGTTTGGGTGATTATGAAGTTTTCCTCAGTTTGTGTCGACTGTAAACAAAAAAACACAAGGTTCCTTGACAAGTTTATTTGCCAGTTTTTACAGCTTGTTTGCTATGGTAAACGATCGACGAAATTTCTTTTATAATTTTCCATTAGCCAAGTTTTTTTTACTCGTGTAAACCACGAACAAGTTCCCATAGATTCAATGTGGCCTGCACTAGGCGGGTCTGGCCCACCGCGACTGAGAAAAAACACGCATTTTTGTTAAAGTTCTGCATTTTTTTTTGATAAAAATCTAAAATCAGCCGATTTCTAAAAGAATCATAATTCTCATATCATGAGTCATACAAATAACAAATGGCACGTAAAACATATTAAAAAAAACACGAATTGTTAATTAAATGTTTTCTAATGTAAATATCGTGTTTCAATCGACTGATTAATGTTTAATGCTCGAGCGAGTTCTCAAACTATCAATAAACAACTCCTAAATAAAGAGGGCCTCTAGTTTTGAACTGAACAGTATTTTTTAAGCATTGCGCAGATCTATACTTATGAAAAGATTTAGTCTTTAAATTTTTCCTTAATTAATCTAGAGTTAGTTAATTGGAGCTCTGAGGAAACAGCTCCAGCGCTATCATTTGTTTATAAGCGTTTTCTTTGGAGCATAAAATATTTACACATGTACACGCTGTATGGCCACTTTTCACCTCAGTTACTCCTTTTAACGAAAAACTAAAACCTTTGTGTCAAAAGGTATAAAGGCTATCATAAATAGAATATTTGGAAAACAACAAAAATAAATTTTAGGAACTATATTTCGATCGGCCACACTGATCTTCATCAGGTTATGAGGATATTTTTACACCAACGTGAGTAATACACTGACAAAGAAACACGACATGTCAAAGCTTATCACAAATTCAAAAGATTAAACCGTTGAAAAACAATAAACGAAACATGATGCATCATGTAAATACCAAATACAAGCGGTAAAATATACAAAATAAAAAGGAGAAAAGCAAAATGGAGAAAAATGCGAAAAAAAAAATTGCAGGTCTTCTCTTGTGCTGAGTCCATAATAAGGGTCGAGAGTATTAGCTTTGAACATGATGAGCTTCGCGAGCCTTGCGGCTTGGGTTTCTATTACTAAAAATGTTTTCAATGGTTAATTAAACAGAGAATAATACACGGTCGCGCGGAGATATGGAATTTATCTTTGAGTGTTCACATCGTTATTGAACGAGTGAGCGCAGCGTCAAAACGTATGAACTTTTTCCTGTTACGTGATTGGCTTAGTCCGCCTCGGGTTGTTGCTAACAATACTAGTTCGGTGCGGTTACTGTAATGGTTATTTCTTTGTTCTCTTTGACGTATCTATAGAAACTACCCGAAGGTAATTTAGCCTCGAGGAAGGCGGTTACACACATATTGCCCGTGGTTAAGGGCCGCTTACCCGTGGTTAAGGGCCGCTTACCCGTGAGAAAAACGACCCGTGTAACCACGGCTAATGTATATTTTATATTCAGAGTGATTTTAAATGTTGTGTTTGCCATGCTAGTAACATTAATTTATCTTTCCTACAATACAGTTATGAAACCCGGCCCTGTTACCTATGTCATAGTAGAGACGGGCGGTTTGGTAATCAATATATTTTAAAACAAATAGAGGATATTACACGGTGGCACGAAGATATGAATTTTATTTTCGAGTGGCAAAACAATATTTTGGAATTTACGAGTGGTTTAGTTCCCAGTAAAACACTCTTCTCCATATAATAAAATTTAATATTAGTTAATGAAGAAAAACTACATGCGCAGATTAAAGTTTTATGAGTCCATATAATTTGCATTGCCAACATACACTGCGTTATGTTTTTTCGCTTTATTTTAAATTTTAGTAATAGTGAACCACATCCATTTCAGAAGAAGAGAGAAAATAATCTCACCTCAGCAGCGTGTGCAAGAAATAAGGATTAGTTTTCTTCTTAAATGTCTTTATGAGTTTTAATTTATCACTGAATACTTCTTATCATCATCATCATCATCAATCCGTAAGCGGGGGTGGCCGGATTTACCCTACTCTGGCAGCAATCTCTTCAACTCCACTCTCCATCTCGCTCGATACATTGCATCTTTCTTCTTCAAGCCAACACTCTTTCTCTCCTTCTCCACTTTCATTTTCCATGTCTTCCTCGGTCGTCCTCGTTTCCTCTTCCTCTTCACTTCAAACTCCAATGCTTTTCTCAAAACATGCCCTTCATCCCTCCTTAACACATGCCGATACTATCTCACTCCATTTGCTCTTGCCATGCATTTGAACCACTGTTTCCTGCAATCCTATCGTCTCCATTAGGTCCCCTGTTTTCTTTTTCTCCATACTTTTTTTTATACATTAGGCCAGTACTAATTATTTGCTATACATTCTTTCTTATAAAAATATTGAATAATTGATGCTGAAGCTGGAAATATCTTTAAAATGGTTATTAAGAATAATGCTAAGGGCTCAGATTTGTTAGAAATATAATTTTGCATATTTGAAAAAATTATAACTGATTATACTGTACATGTGTTGCAAATATGCTGCTTGTGTTCCAAATGGAAAAGCCAGAAAAGATCTGTTACCTTTGAGACTCTTCAACACTAAAATCATTTTAAAAACGATAAATTCCATGTCAGCAATATTTCTGAAACTAAGAATATTCGTAAGAAGATTTTCAGCCTAAAATCGACCAAAAATAAAAATAGCCAGCCTCGGGCTGAAAAAAAATATTCTACACTCTTTTTTGATAAGAAAGTTCTTAAATAAATTCGGTATATCAGCCTCAAATGTTCTTAAACATGTCAAAATATCTTTTTTTTCTCCACCATTAACAGGAGCCATGACTATAACACACGTTTGGCAACCAGATACACTTTCTCGGTCTCATCAATTCGAAGTAACTATGGGAAATTCAATATTAGATACGCTGACCCAAAAGTTTGGAACAATATTGAAAGTCTCTGAAACTCTTGGGCTTGCGCTCCTTTAAAACATTGCTTAAATTGAATTTACTTCCTTTGTATTGAAATTCTGACTTTGAATATTTTTTATAATTTCAATGTTAATAATACTTGATTCTTTAGCGTTTAGTTTTAGTTTGTTTTGTTTTTGTTTTGTTTTTTCATTTTTCAGTATCATTTTTCATACGTATGTTCAGTCAATAATTTCTTCCAAATTTCTGTTTTTGCACACTTTTGTTCAAAAGTTAATGAAACCTAATAAGGGGCACCCGACCAGATTAGCTCTATATAATTTCGGGTGTCCAGCCACCTAATTGTAATATTTTATTTCAATAGTTATTTGAATTTTTATGAATGTAAGGTAAAGGTGCAAATAAATGTTGTGTTGTTGTTGTTGTTAAAATATCTTTACTGATTTTTGGCAATGTGAATAATGCATGTACATACCGTATGTGGTACTTTTCAGTAAACATAAGTTGAACATCTGCTGGAATCTGGTTAGCCAACTCAGAATAGTTTTGTTCAATGACTAATTTTGAACAATTGTATTTGTCTCAAGAATTATACCTGAGAACTGCAATTTTTGTAAATGAAAACCTGTGATGGAAAATTGTTATCTGCAAAGAAGCCCAAGCATTAACACTGTATGACTGAATTATTTCATCATAAACAAGTGTTCTTCACCTTTTCTCTGCCTGAGCAAGTTCTTAACATGTTCTTAAATTTTTGGCGATTTTCAGCCTCATGTTCTTATAAAAAAGGTTCTTATAAAAAAGAAAGTATTATAAAATAAAAAAAGTGTAGTTGATACATGTGAAGAAATAAAATCTAAAGCTAAAAACAAATTCCATTGTTTTTAAATGCCGGTTTCCAAAGCTGATAACTTTTGAAGATATTTTAAATTTGAAGAGTATTGGACTCGCACCTTAGTTAGTTATAAGCAGTTGGGTTCAGTTACCAAAAATTTTTTTTGAGCATTGAAAATGTTTTGTAAATCAAGCTTTACCTTGAAATGTGCTCATAGATCAGACCTAGAAGTTAAATCCTTTTCTTGTGATGTAAAGGAGATTTTACAAAGAGCGTAACGGCTTTGCCGGCCGTTAGCGGCCATTACACATGAAATCCATTATGAGCAGTTAGCAATCAACCACTGGTTCTCGACAGAACATGCTTTTAGAATGTGAACTAGAATGATATATTAAAAGATTAAGTCAAAGACAAGGCATGACATCATGCCGTGAAGCTACAAAATGGTCCCCGATTCATTGCGGGCATTATACATTTTAAATGTACTACAAATTAAAAGTGAGCATAGATGGCAAAAGTTTCGGCCTTTCTGACTCTCACCAACATGTTCGTGACTTCAAGTTAACTGCATTATTTGACGTGTTTAAGAAAACTTGGGTTTTGAATTATATTTCAATGTCACTTCATGAAAATTTTAAACTTGCTCGATGATTTTTAGCCGCGATGTAGGACGCCAACACTGATTAATCACACAGCCCAAAGCCACGTTCTTAAAAGCCATAAAAATCGTTACGTTGTTGTTACATGCTCAATTAAGAAAGATATCATTTACAAAGAAAACATGAAAACTGTAGCGGCCATGTTGGTTCACCACTGGCATCAGCAAAGGGCCGAGCAGTAAATATTCATAAAATTTGCTTGCCACAATACTTTCGGTCAGTTGATGTTTTACACTTATTCTTGCAAGAATATTGCTTATTGGACCAATGACAATGTTATTTTACGGATATTCTTAGCTTCGTGACTGATATCGGTGACATGGATTTTCCGTTTTTACAATGACTGTGGTATCACAGAGCTTCAAAGGTAATAGATCTGTGTATGGCTTTGCTATTTGGGATTTGAGTACAATTACAATAGATGTGATCAGTAATTTTTTTTTCAAACACAAAATTGTATATATTTTTAAACAAAATCTGAGCCCTTAGTATTTATTCTTATTGAAATACCCTTAGGATTTGGCTAATTACGAGCTCCCAATAACAATTAACAGCCTCATTTTCTTAAAACGTATATTCTTATAAAAATCTTTTTTATATAGCTCAACTTTTTTATATATATGTTGAGCAATATCAAAAAGATTGTTATTGGTCTACAAGCCCAAAATAACTTAATTCATCTTATTTAACAAAAAAATCGATGTTTTGAGGTTTAGTAAACACGACTCACGAGGCAGATCTTACAGCCATACAGGCATGTCGCCTTCGCTATTTCAAGGCTATTTTGAGGCTGAAAATCGCCAAATATTTATGAGCATGTTAAGAACGTGCTGATGCTGATAAAAGGTGAAGATCGTTTATTTATAATGAAATCATATATACAGTATTATTGAAAAATTTGCTTGGGCTTCTTGACTAAAGTTTGCAGATGACAATTTTTCATCACAGGTTTTTTATTTACCAAATTGCAGTTCTCAAGTATAATTCTTGAGACAAACTGGCAAGAAAGCCAGTGCAAAGTACATGTATATATCAATATATACAGAAAATTACGTATTTATATTGATTGTCTTAAATTAGACTGACATACCGAAAATATTTAAGAACGTTCAGTCTCACTCGAAAAATTCGACCTTCTTATGAAAAAAGAGTGTATCTTCTATAAAAACCATTTTCTAGCAATCGAGAAGATTTTCGAGTTTGTTGTGGGGAACAGAAAGAACAATTTGTACTTGTAGTGATGCAAACGCTAACTACATATATTATATATAATATAATATATGTAGTTAGCGTTTTTTATTGAAAAAAAATATATATATATATAGATTTGTAGAGTTAGATTATTTGGTCGAAGACATTTATTGCTACTCTGAGTTTCGTGCCTCTTGCGAAGCAATCATCAGGCAACTGTCAAAAGTAACGGACACATTTTTCAAAAAAAATAAAATTCTTCCATATCTTGCAATTCAAAAAATATACATATGGAAAAGAAGTAAGAAAAAATATCAGACGCGTTGTTTATACTACTCTAAAATAATCCAGCTGTATACTTTTGAGAAGTAGAAAGAAAAAAAGCTCAGACCATTCAAATTAGAAATGCATGGAAATGATTGTGTGACGAAAAGTGTCACGTGATGACCAGCAATTGTTTTGAAGCGTCTGAAGCATTTCCTTACCGGAAGTGCGTTCAGGAAACTGTTCAAACAAGTTTGAGCAATGTGCGACATCACCATATTGGACTTAATAGGAATTTTTTACGCTATTCGCTAGTTTTAAACTGTTCTGTGTTCTTTTAAGATCGTAAAGTACATGAAAGTCTTAGTACTTAGTTAACTGTGAAGAAATTGTTTGCGAAGATTAGCAAAACAGCGTGCTGGTCCAATACCACTTCCGGTGTTTGAAATTGAGCGAAAAGAACAACAGATCAAAACGGTACACTAGACAAGCTTCTCATTTCGTTTTGCGCAATTTTATTCAAGTTAACTTTGATTAAGGTGGTACTAACAATTACAAAACGAAACCCGTTTTATGTTTAAATTTACCCACATTCACCGATCAATTACAGTCAAACATGCAATTAAATTAATTCCGACGCATTATTCTTAACAAGTTGAATCTGCAACTGATCGGAAAAGCTTACTTCGAAATGGACAGAATATCAAAGGACGATTGTGAAATAAATCATGATAAAACAAACGCAGAGAAATAGCTAGTACCGATCAACTCATCTTGTTGCTCTTTCTCATGCCTTCATCTCGACAGTTTAAGCGATCAATCGAATTATAAAGCACGAAATGTATATTAACATAAAAAACAAACAATACAGCAAACAAACAGCGAAGCGAACGAGGTCGCGTGGGTTCCACACTGTTCTCTCAAACATCGTCTTGTTGCTTTTTTTGTTTCTTGTTTAGGTGATTTTTGTGTGGAAAGGCAGAGAGCCGCCGGGCATTGCCATAGTAAGGCCATAACAAGTGGGTGTACAGTGATTCTCCACCCCCATGTACCAAGTCAGCTTTGCCCGAAATCGGACCAGTATTTAAAAAGAAAGCGGTGTAGACGTAGAGAGATTTGCCTCACCCGTCTGGGATTAGGGACCGGTTTGTGAGTGCGGCTCAACAACACCTGACTAAGTTACTCTAGCCAACAGAAGCTAAATCTGATCATTGGCTATTTATCCATTAATTGAACAACTGTAAGTGCTGGAATTGTGAAGCCTTTACTGTTATCATACTTACGATTATGTCCTGTGTTCAGTGTACAACTGAGTGGAGGTTGCCACTTGTCACTCTTAAAAGCCACTAGGTATCCTACTTTGCCACTTATTACAAAATATCTTTCTTTCTCTCTCACAAGATATTCTTTGCTTTGCCGTCAAATCATAAGCTTTTAAGATTGTCAAGCATTAAAGTTTGGGGCGCGTAGTTGGTAGACCATGGATAGACTGGACAACAGTGTTAAAATAGCCTTTGTAAAAGATAATAAATTCAATATTGCCTGGTACAATTAGAGGAAGAGATTCACTTTGTGTCAACCAATCGGAATAGCGTTTGGTCTTTACTTCTTTGTACGTCGTTGCGTATCCGGCAGGTTTTGTGACCTGTTGACCTCACGGCCAAATCTCATGTAGTTTTATTTCTTTAGCCCAGCAAAACCAGACAAGTGATCACAACCAGCGTTAAAAATGAATTTGTAAAACTTGACAATCAGAAAGATAACCAATTTGAACCAACCGACTACAATTCGATACACGCACAGATGTTGTTCTTAAATAGTTAATTGTTGGATCAATTATTATTATGTTATCTGTAGGTGAAATTATTCCTCAAGAAAGATCACAATTAAATTTAGCGTTATATACGGTTTAGACACATGTAAACACTCTCATGTTAAAAACAAAATATATACTACATTTTATAATACCTTTATATATTTTATCGTGGATTGGTTCGAAAATTTTGATGAATATTGATTGTTATCGATTTTCTCTGGCTATCAACTTCACAGAGTGACAATGCCGGAAACAAATCGATGGAATTAAAATGAGCACCACACGAGACTTTCCGTCCAAAATTTTTACGAGGCATTAATTCAGTTTCATTTTTCATAACTGTTTGCAACAAAAAGCACAAAATTGTTTCTGAGTGTGAAAATCAATCACGACAAAGTAGAATATAGATTTGAAATGGCTCACGCATAAAGCTGTTGATACTGACTCCACAGAAAATAATGATCATAATAATAAAAAATAACTCAAAAACATTTTTTGTTATGCTTTTAAGTATGAAGAATAACTTTATTTCTTTCCTCCAAGTATGGCAGATTTATATCTATACGACTGACCTTTGGATGATTTACATCAGATGAAACTATATCTCATAATTCTCAAAATTGAGATATTTGGATCACAAGCCTTTAGAAAATAGGAAGGGCACAATATTTTTAAAATACCTCATTGTAATTGTAGGATTTTGGGTTCGGATAACTCACTAGATGACTTGGAAGCTTTTAAAGCAACCACAACAGCGAAGTTTTTATTTTTCAGCGCTTGGAAGCTTAAAACTGAATACAGTTCTTATCATGTTCTTATTTGCCACATACTGCTAAACTAGACATTTTTTTAAGGAGATACAACAATAAATGTTTTTTGACTTATTCTATAACACAGTTGAATCGAGTTTATTTGTACTATATTTGGCACTATATATATTTGCGTTCTTAGACGCATGTGTAAGATCAAATGGATGGACAGGATCACGAACGAAGAAGTGCTAAGGAAAGCGAGGAATAACAGTGCTTTTATGTCTCATACAAGAAAGACAAAAAGGTTTTTCGGACATGTCATGCGGAAAGATGGTTTAGAGAGGTTGGTTATTTTAGGGAAGATACCTTGGAAGAGAGGATGAGGTAGACCTAGAAGAAGGTTCATGGATTTTATGTGCGAATCTCTTGGGATGTCGCATACTGAGGCAATTCGTAAGTCACAGGACAGGCACGAGTGCTTCATTTGTTGCCAACGTTACGTCCATGGTGACGGCTATCATACATTGTATCTATAATAAAAAAGTATACGATTGCTAGCGGCGTTTAACGATGTTTTAAAAGTTTTTTCTTAGCATTTTCAATTTCTTCATCAGATTGTTCTTATGTTGTTTTTAATTTACAGACAACTTCTTCCTCGCTGTTCTATTTTTAAAAGTTTTCTTAAAAATCTCATAAAAAAGTGTAAGCGCGGCAAACATTTTTTAATGTATGCAATCAACTTTGGTTTGTTTCAAACTATGCTGCCAAGCTATTTCCTTAAACTAGTTTCCGGTATGTTAAACAGTTTCTAGAGCACAGCACGAGTGAAGTAGTCTAACTCTAAAGTTCGTGAAGAAAATACAAGCTTTTTTTATAAGAACCTTTTAATATTTTAGGGATTTCAGCGTCAAATTGTTCAAAAGAGACTTCATATCTTTTATATTGTGTCGCTAAGTTGCGGTGAAGTCTTTACGTAGAAACATTCTCATAAATATTGAACCTCCAATTCGTTCCTATAAAGAAGGGTGTATTTAAACTGAATTGTGTTAAAACAGTTAAAAATATACAAAAATAAGGAACTGTTGTGTTGTCTTCACTTCAGTCCTGATATATAAGGATTTATTGGTAACTTTAGGTCGAGTTTATACAAAACATGAGGGCAAACAATGAAATACAATTTCGTTAATTCTTATTCGCGATAAAGAATTGTGGTATTTAGAGTAAAAATGTATTATTTTCCACAGAATTTCAAATTTATTGAAACCACACAGCTAATTAATTTTATTTGTATTTTGTCATTGATTGATCAATCGACTGAGATGTTATTTGCTCGCATAATTTGTTTGTTATAAAATTGTTAAGTGAATTAACTTTCAGACTTTGTGTGTCATCGAGTCAGGTTGATTTGTTCTTGACAACACAAATCTGAATTGCACAAAAATTTTATTTCACAAAAAGGAGTTTAAAAAGGCTAAACTTCATCGTAGAGTTCGAAGTCTGGCATTTTGTGTCGGACACACCAAGGCTATTTTTATTTTTTAGACCTCTGAACCTAACTGTTTTTCGTCTTGTCACGAAAGGCTCAATACCGCGGTGGCAATGAAGCAAGAAAACCCAACAACCCCTTTTGAATTATCAAACACTAGCTAGCAATGAACAATTTGAAAAATAAACTAATTTAAAAGCCATTTTTGTTTTCTTTCATGTCGCCAAGTTGTGGTATGACACTGAGCGTGAGTTTTGCATATATAGTTAAGTTAAACACATAGTGAGTTTTCGATTTTTAAAAAGTTAAACACGAGTTTTCGTTTTCTGATCAATGTCCCGTAGATGTTAATCCTCTGATGCGAATGATATGCCGAATGGTAATCTTGTCCATCTGTAGAGGCCCCATGGTGTTGTCCTAGTGAGGTTCCAAGGAGTAGAGATAATAGGACTTGAGGTCCCTTAAAATAGGATCTTACTCCTGGGCCTAAGGTATAACGTCCTTATCCGAGAAGACGCTAAAGTCTAGCCATTTGCAAAGACAGCACATTCTCCTCTGTTATTTTAAGAGTAGTGGTCCCGCCGGGAATCGAACCCTAATCTAGCCCTTCGCACAGCAGACTAGCGCAGTGGCGGATCCAAGAGGGGGGGGGGGCCTGGGGGGCCTCTGCCCCTCTTTTTTGGATTTTTTTTTACAAAAACACCACTAAGTCATTGATGAGTTTGCAGCTCGCCATCCACGCAGATTGGTACTGTCCGATTTGGATGCCCGACATGACAGCGAGTAGCGTACTATGCATTGTGCTTGACAGTTTGTCGTTGTACTCAAAAATTTATCTGTCCACTATATTGCGCTCACGTAACCTTACGGATGAAGAGCTTCTCCTTGAGTTGCTTGTCAAAAAACGTTTCTGGTGACGAGAAGGGAAACATTTTTTACCATTGTTGTGTGTGATTGCAGTTGTAAAAAGGACAACAGTTCTTTTTTCTGGTTAGTTGCTTACTCTTTTAAAACCAGTTCCAAAGCCCGAGTTTAACTCAGCCGTTCTGTGGAGCAAGATACAGCTTTATGAATAAACATTCAACTACCCACGTTCTGACTTTCATTCCGTTCCAGGAATCATTCACAGTGAATTTAAGAGTTCTGTAAAAGACTCAAACATTTGTGGCAAGAAAGCCGAATCTATGTTGGTAGCAGTCTTTGATACTTACCAATGCTCAATTCGAAAATCATAGAACTAGGAATTCGTATCATTTCTTCACAAATAAGACATTAAACTCTTTATTTTAATAAAGTTTACGAAAAAATTATTAAATGAGCGCGAAATTTGTCTCAAAATGCGGGAAATAACCATTTTAGAGACTCAAATTTTTAAACATTTCTGGAGGAGCATGACCCCAGACCCCCCTCCCCCTAGCAAACTCGTGCCTTCGTTACATGCTGTGCCCCCTCCCTTTTCAAAATCCTGGATCCGCCCCTGTAGTGCTTATCAACTGGGCTAACCAGGCGGTTACCAACGTCATAGACGGACCTAATATATGAGTAAATTATGGTCATGTATATCATGTTATGTAATTTGTGCAAGTTTTTCTCCAGGGTTGGGATTTTGTGTTTTGGTCCACGAATGGCTTTCTTCAAAATATGTTTGGGATAGACTAAGCATATGTCTTTTTTTCTTGGTTTTTGTGGGTTGGTTCTCGCTTTCGGATTAGCATGTTTGATCTCCAAGGATTTGGCTCGTTTTCTTGTACTCATTTAAGGCAGCATTTTTATTCCCCAATTTTTAAGATTGGTTGACGATGGATAGGGGCATGCCTTTATGATTTTATATTATCGTCCATGTCAAAATCGATGGGTGACCCCACGTAGCTAGTCCCTTCAAAACCGAAAGAGCACGACAATTTCGGGATATGAAGTCGATATTCTTTAGGTAGATTTTGTGCAGCTGGAGGTAAGCTATGGCAACAGTTGAACAATTTCTAACGAAATTTGCATACAAAGCAAGTACTCCAAGATTTTTGCTTACTTCCGTGCTTCGAAGGGCTTGTTTATCTGAGTTGACCACTTAAAAGCTAAGCTTGAATTTAGAGTTTCCTCTAATGGCGTTGAGGTTGATCTGATCAATTGGGTTGACGATTGGGCCAACATAAGATATGATTACCGTATTGACCTCGCCCAAAGATGTTGATTAGGTGTTTAGACGGTAAGGTATTGCAAGAGACGGCAGAATCTATTTGCCGGAATAGGAATCTATGTGGTGTTGGAATCAGAGCTTGCTAGAATAAAAAGGCTGAAGTGACCTTTTTCCTTGGAAGGCTGGGGCACATTGGGCAAATTGAGTAGGTAAATGCAGAACAATGTAAATACCGGCAGTTCAGGTGTTGTGGTCGTTTAAAACATTGTTCTGTAATTCTAAGGGCCTTTTTAGTTCTCCAGCCAACAAATCCACTGTTTGAAAACATCAGGAAATAAGAACAATTTAAGAAAAACTTGAGGCTGAAATTTTCAAAAATTTAAGAACATCTCAGCTTCAGCCGAAAGTTACTGGTTCTTATAAAAAGGGGTGTATGGAGAAAAAGGAGTCGACAACTACGAATTTTGTTGTTGTCTGTTAAAGCACACAAAGTTACGCAAATAAAGATTTGAAAACATTCACATCAAACGTTTTGTAAGATTTTCTAAGCAAGCAAGCTTGGTTTCCATGTGATCCGTAAAGGGTCGGCTATGGTTTTCGATTATGGTTGGTGACCAGATCCCATTTCCAAATGTGGTGTTATTAGTCATAGATAAAGTAATTCCACAAATCTTAGAATGTTTGGTTCAACATTAGCGGCAAAATCCTCAGTTCTTTTTAGGACAGTTACTGACACGTGAGAGGTCAGAAGACCAATGATGTGACGCAGTATCGCACACCGTTCTGTGGCGCATAAAGCCTCCACAAAATGTTTCCACTTCTCTCTGTTGGCTGCAGTAGCTCTTGCCTCTTCCCATGTCTGCCAACCTATTTCTTTCCTCTCTCTCTTTCCTGTTCTCATTGAATCTCTCATGGTTTGAGGAGTGAGCACACCGTCCCCCAGATTGTGTGAAATTATTCTGCCTCTGGTTTCTGTAATGTTATTCTTTTTATGCGAGCGAATATCAGCCCTCAGCCCAACACCCATACTGGAGAACCAGGAAATCTTTCTTAGTCAGGCCCCAACCCTTCGACCTGATCGGCATGGGTGACCCTACTAGGTGTACATGACACCAGCTCTAAGGGTCGCTAGGGCTCACGAACCGCTCCACCACGATAAGGTGGTGACCCCTGCCGAGAGGTCCTTGTGTTCCTCGTATTCCTCGTGTTCCTCGTGTTCCTATTGTTCCTCGTGTTCCTCGTGTTCCTATTGTTCCTCGTGTTCCTCGTGTTCCTATTGTTCCTCGTGTTCCTTGTGTTCCTCGTGTTCCTTGTGCTTCTTATATTCCTTGTGTTCCTCGTGTTCCTTGTGTTCCTTGTGTTCCTCGTGTTCCTTGTGCTTCTTATATTCCTTGTGTTTCTTGTGTTCCTCGTGTTTTTTGTCTTCTTTGTGTTCCTTGTTCCGGTGACAAGACCGCAGAGTAGTTTGCCTGACAGGATCACACACCTTTACAACTCACATAGAAATTAGGCTTCAAATCCTTTTTGTTTGTGTTTTAAAAGTGATGTGTTGTATTTTAAATTTATATTTATTTGTGTAATTACTTTACAGTGTACAGCATTGCGGAGATTAACTTTTACAGCTAGTTACATTTCTTATGCACAATACTTGAATACAACTCACAAGTTATCTTAAATTCAAGCTTTACTATTTCTTTTTCTTTACCCTCGTTATAAAAGCAAAAATAGTCACTTTCCTTGAGCCTTTCTGTGAGTACGGGAGGAAATGGTTTTGGTTACTTGATTGTCATAGTGAGATATATTATTTTAGTGTTTTCATTGGTTAGAATGTATTTACATAATCGGAACGTTTAAAACAAAATCAAAGTGAAAAGCTGATCAAAAATGTCCAAAGCTGCTTCACAAGAAGCCCAAACTTTAAATTTATTTACAAGAAGTGAAAGTTGCTGGGCAAATTAAATAAGTATTCTCTGATAAAGGACAACCTTGACTAGAGTAAAAGCTCAATAGAGTTGCGAAGTGTGACGTCACAAAAATTCAAATTTCTGAACTTGTGGGATTTGTCAAAATCATCCGAGAGATCAAGACTAAAAATGTATCCTTGCAAAAAATCAGAATGTTGGTGGAAATTGTCGGCAAGATATAACCACAGTTATGCTCCGGTGACTTCATACAAATCCTTCTAAAAATGGCTTGGATCATAAAGTTATGATCCAAGGTAATTTCATAAGGATTTGTATGGAGTCATTGGAGCATAACTGTGGTAATATCTCATCCCTCATGGGTGCATGAAAAAATGCTAAATTTTGGCATGGAGGCATTTTTTATCTTGATCTGTTCGAATACTATAACCAAATTAGTAATTTCACAAATAAACATTTTGTGACGTCATCACTTCGGTACTCTATAAAAATCATTTTGGTTGATCCATTTAATTAATAGTTTGAATTCATTGACTTGGCCATGGTTAACTCAAGAAACAAAAGTTAACCGCAGCATGGTCTTGCTGGTTAGTTACAGATTAATAACCAAATTACATCATAGATTTTAACCAAGTGCAAGCTCGGTTATTTTACGATCAACAAAGGTTGCTTATTGAACTGTATAACCGAGTAACAAAGAAGAGATATAACGATTTTTAAAAAATATGAGGCTATTAATACAAACATAATATACATGTTTGTACTATTATAATATATATATTCTATTATATTCGATAAGTTATCGAAACAAGACATAACATGAAAAGTGCTAAAGTGATTCCAACCTCGTACCCAGGGTCATTTCACTGACGTAGACGTGAAATAGAAATTTTCTTTTTCACGAGTGAAATAACCCTGGGTACGAGGTTGAAGTGATTCCTCATCAGGCCAGACCCAAGTTCCCACCACGGTAGAGTCAGGCATTAACTCTCTCTGTTTCCCACGCATTGCCTTCCTAGTCCCCCAGGGTGCCCACCCATCGTTATTACCCGTGAGCCCTTAATTCCCGTGATCCAATACCGTCGGGTAAGTTTAAAAGCAGTGTTTGATAGTCTGTACTAGAGTGAGTCAAAAAGGACGAATACCCCTCTCCTCCTAATGCTTGAAATAAGCTTTTTTGTATAGCTGAAACTTTTCCAATATTTTTCTTCATATGTTAAAGCCAATGTGTAATTTTCTTTTCATAACATAGATACGATTGTTTCGAAAATAAAAAAATAAACAAAAATGATGGGAAAACAAAGGAAATGACGATATCTTCACATGGAAAATATGTCACTCGTATATCCAGGAGGCAGTTTCATATGAAATCTACGGGAGGCGTATTTTACACTAAAACACTCCTGCATACCTATGTAATCAAATAACATATGTGCATAATAAGTATATATGTACATGTATATAAAGTAAGCAAAATTCAGTCAGGTTATCCTGTAACGAGTTTCGTGTAGTTTTGATTTGCCTATGTTTTCACAACCAATAGCTTTCGAATATAGTCTGCATTCGCATATTCTCACGAAACATTTTCAAGTTATATCCGTTGTAAAAAATACCTTTTTCTATTTCTTCACAAATAGCGTTTCTTCTTCTTTGATAATTTTCGCGATATTGATTTGAAAAATGTGCATCTACATTTTTGTAAAATCTTTTTTTCATTTGCCGTTTCTCTTCAAGTGTCATTTGAAATGATGGTGTTGCAGAGTCTTGCGAGCCGCTGTTGTTTTCCGAAAAAACCGCACTACTGCAAGGTTTGTGCTGGTTTTGTGCAAAGATATTCTCATAGCTCAATACGGAATCGGTCGACATCAGTTGAAGAGCGCACTCATGTTCATTGAAAATGGAACTTGACGCTACAGTTCTACCAGAAAAATCAAAAATTTCATTTTGTTTTTCTCTTTTTGTTGTAACCAGCATATCCTCCATATGCTTCTCTAGCCCCAACATTTCATCATCGCTGCTTATAACCGAGTATTGTTCATAACATCTACCTCGTCGAAGAAAGCGTTTCCAAGGACGAGCAATTAAATTGTCCTTCCCCGTATTTTCATTGCTTGTTATTGGTTTTAATTGTGGTAAACTGTTGGATTTATTCTTTGACATGGCTTTCTTTTCTAATTGACCAGAATTCAAACTCTGTTGGCTGTGTCTTGATGTAGTAGACAAGGTTTTGCCAAGAAAATCAAGGTTGGTGGGAGTTAAAACTGCACATTGTTGAACGTGTTGTGGGAACGGCTCAATTTCAGTAATCAACATTTCATATCTTTTGCAATCATTTTGTAAGTCTAGCCGATCAACTGGATGTTTGTTTTTTTGTCTAGCACTCAAATTATCATTAGACAATTTGAATAAACCTACGGGTGTTTGTTTGTTTGTTTGTTTTATCGCAATTGGTGGAAGTCGCCGAAAAACTCTGTCTCTCTCTTCTTTCCTTTCGTCTGGTTCTTGTTTTTCTGCGCGAATATGCGGTTTAGCATTTCTCGACAACAAGTTTTCATCTTTTAAGTTCATTTTTTTATATCGGTAAATGAAAAAATATTTTAAAGTTGTATTTCAAAACTAGATACTTCTTGTAATTTCGCTTCAGCCAAAACACAACCATATAGCTTGAACCAAACCAGCAGTTTACGAATATATTGATATTAGTTGCGTGGACATTTCATACGTTAGCTTTGAACGAAATTGCATTTTTTGTTGCCTTAATTCAGTTCTACTTTAAATCGCTATTGTTTAGAACATCCTTACTAATGTGATATAATAGAATATAAAACAGTGCTAAGACAAAGGTTATTCAGTTTTATAGCAAGGCCGAACGTAAATCCGGTCTGAGAAATAATTCTTTATTTCAGTATACTGCATGAATAGCCCACACGATAAACCGACTTTGATGTAATAAGAAAGCTAGTATATTTATTTGTATGTTTATTGCTTCTAACTGAATAAGCTTGAAAATGTTTTGATTTTCTTTTGGTCTACACAAGAAATAAGGCTTCGAACTAAATCTAACAATCCAAAACTATCAACAAGTTTAAGAAATTATTTCGTAATGAATTCAGCTTCCTTTGCATTGTTTTAAATTTTCTATGCCTTTGTTTTTATAAAAAATTGGCTATGTAAATGATAAAAATTTTTTAAAAATGTACGAACGTTTTCGGTCGACTTGACCATCATTTACATAGCCAATTTTTTATAAAAACATTTTTCACATGGAGAATTCTATTTTTCTATGCCTTTAATTTTCAACTTACAAGTTTAGGCAGTTGAGGCTCCAAATGTTTTTTATCTTTTGTTCATCACCGCCAAATATTTTTAAAATACCTAACTGAATATTATCACTCCTTGTGAGTTGAGCCAGGCACTAACTTCAGATATCGTTTGTGAACAAAGAGTGTTCATCATTGTTATTAACTTAGTTTTTTTCTTATCATATTCATTTCAGCCAAGGGTTCATTAACGTCTTTTACGTCTCTTTACTTTTTTGAGTAAAAAAAAAAGTAAAGAGACGTAAAAGACGTTAATGAACCATTGAATTCAGCCTATATCGACAGAATGGTCCGGAAATCATCGCCATCAGTGCATTGGTTCAATTTCAAATTCTGGTAACCACATTCAGAGGCGGTCGATTGCTTTACGCAGGATTGGTGTAAGTTAATTCAATGGATTTGTACTCCTGCGTATTGCATCGTATGCAAGACCGTAAAGTTTATGGCTAAATTTAATATACTTCCTGAGTGGAAATCTATTGCATTGTGGCGCAGGTGAACCACAAAAATAAAGGCATACATTTGTGAAGGTTTTCTAATGCTTTTGATTTGGTTTTTAAACGCAAAATAATTTTAATACTATTTTTGTTTTTATTGATAGTGTCATTTTGATTTTTTTAAAATTTAAGAATTAATTAATTTTCAGGTTTCTTTCTTTAACATGTTTTATTTGCGAGTTGGCTTCCAGTTTTAGTTAACTTTACGTTTTAATTAGATTTTAATTCAAATTAGTTCTCAAAAAAATTCAAGTCACTCTTTTAGTTTTGGTTTTATTTAACTTGTTTTTCAGTTTCTAAAAATAAACTGAACTGCTTTATACTCATGGGTTTACTAGGACTGCCATAGCCCCATAATGCAAAAGATCATCTCTGGTGATATTATATATTCCTCGTTGTTCAATCTATTCATTAAATTTAGTCCAATATAACTCGCGTTTTACTGAGCTTGAAAACTAAATTTACGACACCGGTTGAAAAATACAGCTTAATGTTGACATAAAAGCTAAAGACGGATTTGATTTTCACTTGACACAATCGGAAGTGTTACCATAGCGAGTTTCAAGCCAATCAGTGTGGGAATTGATTATAATTGGTATAACAACGATTGCGAGAAAAATTTTGCGAAGTATATAATCACTTTTTTCTCCCTTTTTGCTTTCATCTTTTATATTTTTTAGAGCATTTTTTATATTTTAGTGTTTGAGTCACTATGATCACTGCTCAGCTGGTGAGCTGTCAATCAACTCATGCCTGCTTATTAAAAATTCAAGAATCCAATATGGCGAGAAGATCTTTCATATCTCAGTCATTGTCAATTAGAAGTTTATAAAAAATCAAGAACTATTTCCTATGATATAATCTTCATCAGTTCTGAAAAAACTGTGAAAAATGTCAGTTTGTAAACGGTACGCTTAAGATCTTTTTCATGTTTGAAAGCATCTTGATTTTAATTCCCGGGA